>JXCR01075738.1:14127-36169 GCA_002079205.1 Phalaenopsis hybrid cultivar
CCGTCGATGATGAAAAGAATCTCGGTGGCGCGGGGATGGACGTGGGGAGGGTTGAGGCCGCCGGGGGCGATGTCGACACGAGACATGGAGATGGATAGAGTGTTGAGCCCTGGAATCTGTCGGACGTCGGCAGGAGTGACGGCAGAGCCCACGGTGTTGATGGTGGAGGCCGGAGAGGCAAGGCCCGAGAAGAAGAAGTCTGCTTCGCCAACTTTGCTTAATGATTTACAAGTGAAACCATCCAGCTTAATGCCTGCAAGAATTCAATTAGCAGAAGTGCAATACTTATTTATCAAGAAAGCTGAAGACAACAATATAGATCATAATTGTGAAGTGAATTAAATTTCATTAAATTTTCATATGATTTAATCGTTCAACAAATGTATAAAATCATGATGAACGGTTTATAGAAGCCTTTTAAAAATCAAAGTTTACTGATATATTTGATTGATAAAATTTGATGAAAAATGCATGTAATCATCATTAATTAATCATTTGATATCGAATTCATTTCAAACACTATTTTAAATAACAATTATCTTCCCATGTAATTAAAATGTAATAAAAAACCATCCATTATAAAATTTTTCAAGCAACCAATGAATGATGAAATAAGCCAAAATTATAAAACTATGAATTTCATTAATCTTTAATTATCCCAACAAATTGAATTTTTTTATTTTGCTATATGTATGTAATTATATATGTATGAATGTATGCATTTATACATATTATTGGTCGTCATGGGCTCGTAAAAGAATAAATAGGCATTTCGGGATTGATTCTCGACTAATGGATATATGAAGGATCGCATGGCAAAGATCCCGTTCAGGCCCATTACATACCTTGCCATATCCATTGAACCCACCTGGTGTATTGACCGGTTAGATTAACTTGACGGATTGAAGTGTCAAATATCAACTTAAAAAGAACTAGGACCCTCTTCAAACCCGCATGCTGAGTTCACCTCAACCAATTGTCATCGGGATTGACAAAAAGCCAGAGTAAGGATCAATGCTAAAGAGATTGACATATGTTCCATCATTATTTATGAACCACTTGCCATCCACATAATGATCTTTCCAGCAAGACATCGTTGAAAGATTTTGTACTAGATAGTTCATAATTTTATACTCTACTCTTTATGTCTTGTGGGAGAGGGATCTTTGGAGTCATACCAGTTGATCACTCTCTCTTTCTCTCTCTCTCTCATTTTTAGTAAGAGATTAGACCATCTCCTCCGTCCTACCGAAGAAAGATCATCGAAGATACAAAGAATTTAGGCCTGGAGAACACCACCTATCCTATTCTTTCACCTTCTTTATTCAGGTTTCTCCAACATTATATGAACTCATGAATAATATGAGACCCTACGTCCTAAAAGGATTCAATAGTATATATATATATATATGTGTGTGTGTGTGTGTGTGTGTGTAAAGACATTAATAGAATTACCTGAGTTGAGATCAGCGACACAGAAATCCTGCGACGTGTGATTGAGATCATCATCAACTGGGTGGTGGCCATGAAATCGGAGTACGACGATAAGGATAGCGGCAGTTATGGCAAAGAGAACAGAGAAGAAGATGCAGAAGAGGAAAGCCTTACTCATTCTTAAACTTCTTAATTGCTTCGAGCTTCAATCTGTCAAACAAGCTTTTTGATATTTAATATGAATAACGAGTTACAGAAACCTACACAGTTATGAAATGTGTTTTGGACTCCAAGTAACATAGAAGATGGAACAGAAGAAGAAAAAAATGCTCAATTGTCTGTAATTAGGAGCAGTAATCTTGCATGTTTAGAAGATTTCTGATTAAATTAAGCTCAATCAAAAGCTTTAAGCTGTGGATTTTATAGAGAGAGAGAGAGTGAAAAGCAAGGAGCATAGTTTTGGAGTAAAGATACAGGAAGATGGAGAAAATGCTAGAAAGAATGATTACGGGGGATCATGAAAGGCTACCATAACCATCATTATTCATGATTTTTCAACCTTTTTGACTGTTCATCACATATAAGATGTCAGGAAATAGAGTACAAACCCACAGTTTCCTCAGCATGATCTGCGATTTGGTCTTTCCTGCAATGCAATGTTTGGTAAGTCAATGAATACTTTGTATTTTGATAGTGATTATCAATTGCTGGATTGAGAAAACATCAGCCATTAGTTCCACAATATTTTTTTCTGGAAGAAAGAAGTATATATAGTATGCACAATAATTTTCAAAAACATTGGACTCATCACAATTAAAAATAAAAATATATTGATGTTAGAAGCATAAGTTTAAATGAAAGACTGAATTTTTTTTTTAATTTATTGCTTAAAAAACAATTTTAGAAAAAAATGGATAATGAAAACCATGGCTGAAAGCATAAAAAATTAAAAATTATGAGAACAAAAATAGCAAAATCTATAAGCTCCAAATAAAGCATTAATAACCTTGTTACAAATAAAGCATCAAATTTAATCAAAATGGTCCCAGCCTCCCTCGAAAATGAGAATCAGGAGAGTTTTATCGTGAGGTTGCAGGTTGAATTTTCAAAAGTCAAATGAAATAGTGGATAAAACACTACCCAGATATTTCATCGTCATTTTATGAGGACTTTAAGATTTAGGGTTTTTGATGTTATAATTAATTATCCTTATAACGATGCAAACATTTGATTATATGCACATTTCAAAATATTTATAATTTGTTATTTTGCACAAGTACAATAGCATTAGAACATATGCAAATATTTCACTTTGATTTTCAAGTCACGTCTTTTGTCCACTTATACAAGTGTGTTGCAGATTCGGCGCCAATTAAGGACATGAAATTATTATTTGACATTTAAAGTGATATTATGTGCTTGAATTTAGCCTCAAGTTTATGGTATTTTATATTTAAACTAATTTGCAAATCATCATAGTTTGAACCTCAAATATTTTTGAAGTATAAATGCCCGAATTTTGTATTATTTTGTAAAATTTAAAAGAGCCCGAATTTTGAATTATTTTGCAAGTTTAATAGAGCCAAAATTTTAAGTTATTTACAAGCTTATACAGTTCAAATTTAAGTTTTTTGCAAGTTCAGATCACAGAAAATGTTGATAGCAATTCAACAACTTCTTTGTGTCATCCACACGAAAGGGGGCAACATCGGAAAACCAAAGTCTAACCACTATGCCCTTAGAGGCACATATGGTCGATGTATATTTGAAACACACCACACTCTTACAAGCATGTATGGGGTACTTACAAGGACACGTGAGAGCACATCCATGTATATTCCCCCATCAATTCTTGTGAGTCGTCGACGAATTTTCCTTGTCATGCTCTTAAGAGCATGTACATGTTCACTCGTCATGACAGACACATCACAAAAACAAACTATGTTGCGAGCGTCACATATGACCTTCCCCTCATTACGCTCTTAGGAGCGTGTACGAGTTCCCCTCTTCAAGACAGTAGGGTTTGGAGTGTAGGTTGTTGTGTGTGGAAAAAGAAGGGTAGAACAGCGGGAGGATGGCTCCCCTGCGACTGGGTTCCGACAGAGGGATTTTCGCATGGACGGAGAATGGGGATTGTGGGTTTGAAGAAAACGGAGAGAATGTGTGTGGGGTTACAAAGATAGTGAGGTGGTGGCTTCACTGGTGACAAGGGACAGGGAGAGGGAGAGTAGGCCAGAGGTGGCTTTACCGGAAGGATTTTCGGCAAGTGCTCACAGGTAGAAACAGTGGAGGGAAAGTGGTTTCTGGCATCATTTGCCTACGTGAGAGAAAGGTCAAGAGAAAGACTGCATGAGAGAGTTGCAATTTTCTCTTTTAGTCATCTGACAGAGCGAAATATGGAAAAATTTTAATACAAAATTTCATGAACTCCTTCCCATTTTTTCATCTAACTTTATTGAGAGAATAATAGGCAATAAAGTCAAATTTCTCCATCAACAGTTTTATTTTTTTTCCACCTTGAGGATAATGTATCTTTTTAGAAGGGAAGTAATGTTACACCGACGCCTAAAAACAATTTAATCTTTATTTATTTAATATTGTGGGTATAAATATGGCTAATATGTTTACAATGAGGGTTATGCTAAGCATTCTCATGACATCAGGACAGCGTCACTATTCTAGGCGGATTGGAACTCACAGGATCTAGAGAAGAATTGGGAGTAAACTCGAGTGAAAGCACTTGGAAGGAATAATGCAACATTCAGAAGACTGTAATGAATGGAAGCAATGTAGAATTCAGTGAAGGAGTCGGGAGCAGATTCGAGCGGCAGTATTTGGAGAGAATTACGTGACATCCGGAAGTTTGGAACGAGCAACAACAGGCAAAACGGAACAACATGCGATTCAAAGTTGCAAAAAATTGATTTGAATGATTTTAATCAAGAATTGGAAACCATGATGCTTGGGACCCCGATGGAGGGCTGCATCGCACTGCACCAATACCTTTAGTTGCGACACCCTTCTAGGCAGAAGGCGATTTAGAAGTAACGATATGAACGGGATAGGTAGATGTTGACATCCATTTTTGATATGATGTACTTGAGACATCCTCGCTGAGTGCACGACACTGTAATTGAGGTCTACACCGTCATAGTCGTGCCCTGAGTCGATCATGGCCAAGCCTGCATTGCTTCCGGTATCCTCTAGGTTGACGTTCATTCCTGTGAAACAAGGTAGCATCCTGCTGACATGGACATTCCGGTGGAGCAAACCGTAGACTAAGGTACACGTATCGTATTCGAACCTTAAGTCTAATGTCTAAATAGACAGATTTCATGCTAGAACCGCTTTGCTCGACGATACGTAGATGGTTCGGCCGCTCGGACTCTTTTGAGACGCCTTTACAGTCCCAATGAAGGTCCAAGAATCATGATCTGCTCACAATCGATCTTTTGGAGGTCACGCGAGGCCCGAAACCCCCCTTGGTGAGCTTCTCTGAAAGCCCAATTTTTTTGGGTCTGGCATGGTCATGCACGAAGGCGACATGGCCACGTTAGCCAAACAAAGATTGCGGCATAATTACACTGCAATATGACGTTACCACGCCCAAATCTCAGCAGGGAGCCAAGTTCGTCGATCGACGTGACCACGCCCGCAAGTGACGTGGGGCGCCTGACATAATTACGTCGGGCTTTTGGCATGGTCAAATTGGGACTCCATATGCGACGCTTTGAACAATGGCATGATAATGCCCGACCTCGGCGTGGCCACGCCACCGGAACCTGTTAGCAAATTTTGACCCTCCGGTCTCTAAACTCTCGCCAACGAGGCAGCCGAGATTGTTGGTCCTTCCCCTTTTGCCTAGATCTTTACCGAAATAAGGCATAAGATATTATTTGGGCCCATTCCAAATTGGGAAAAAGGCCTTGGACCCTTGGATCTTCTTTCTATGGCTGAATAACTCATGGGGAAGGGCTCATTTAAACTAATAGACTGCCATTTGTTGAGGAGGAGAGCTTGGAGCAAGGGGAGGTTGCAAGGAGGTTTCAGGAAGATTTCTTGAGGGATTCATATTTTTCTCAAGGAGAAGCCAAGGCAAGCTATTCTTCTCCATTTTCTCCACCTTTCCTTCCATTTTTATGGTTGTCATCCTCGTCTGCGGCGGCATTCTAGCGGGCCGACAATGAAAGCTTCTTTCTTATTTTGGGGAAAGTAAACTCCAGCAAATTCTTTATTCAATCCGGTGAGAAGAGCCTCCTCAAATTCGTATATGATGCCCTATTCATATAGATAACGTTTACAATCTAAATTTAAAACACATCCTATCATATAATCCAAATTAAAATTAAATCCTATCATCTAATCTAAATTCAAAATAATATTTTTTCAAAGAATAAATTCCAACAAATTTAAGCAAAATAAACCGAAAAAAATAAAAATATTTTAAATTCATGAAGTATGATCTTATCTTAGAACATATTTGGGTCTACCTTAGAGTCCATTTCTTGTAATAGGTGGTGCCAATGATGATAATGAGCCTCATCCCTGGATGATTTGATCTCCATATTACATGCAACCTCCTTTTGTTGCTTCATGTGTGTCTATATCAGTCCATAAAACCCTTGCAGCTAAGCCAACTTGATTAGGTTAGCCCACTTATAGTGAAATATCATTTGAATCATCCGCTACCTTAGTTTAAGTTTAGCTCAACCCGAAGTGTGAAGGACCTCCTAATCACTTGGATTGACGCATGAAAACCTCTAAAAACGTTTGCTACAATCTTGCTAAATGACCAGAGATCTCCACATATCTTTCCCTCTTCAACAGTCACTGCTATCTCGCAATAGATATTCCTATTGGCATTCCCATTACCAATAGTCATTGCATGAGCATGATCCATCTTTAAAGTGATGAAACCTCACACGATCCCTTACAACAATTTCTCGATCAAATGCCCTCGAAACATGCTTTGTAAGCAGATGGCAATCCATACAAACCCTCAAGTTTTTCACAACTCTTAACATCATTCCTTCAGGCGTACTTAACAGTCCGCAAGCGATTGCCAGGATTTCGCTATGGAAACTTCCTCCATGTTCCAACCATTCTTTATACTTCTCAGGAGATTTTTCTCTCAAAATTAACTTAAACTTCTCTGCAGGATAACCCAAAGCAATTGCTCTGTTGATCATTTCCATTAACTTATTATGAATTTCCTCAATGTCTGAATGAGATATATCATCAACAACAAACTTTCTCACCTCAGCTTTCACTTCTATACAACTCCAACCAGGTGTGGTCTTCATTCCCTGTTCCTTCACCATCTTCCTCATCCTCGAAACACCATCTGAATTTCCCTTAGAGGCATAAATTCCTGCAAGAAGAGAGCAATCACCAGCATTAAGAGCTGACATCTCCACGAGATTCCCAAAAGCAACTTCTGCTATTTCTTCATTTTTATGAATCTTACAAACGCTCAACAANGATTAAAAATAAAAATATATTGATGTTAGAAGCATAAGTTTAAATGAAAGACTGGATTTTTTTTTAATTTATTGCTTAAAAAACAATTTTAGAAAAAAATAGAGAATGAAAACTATGGCTGAAAGCATGAAAAATTAAAAATTATGAGAACAAAAATAGCAAAATCTATAAGCTCCAAATAAAGCATTAATAACCTTGTTACAAATGAAGCATCAAATTTAATAAACATAAACTTACTTCAGCATATGGGCTCAGAAAATTCAAAATGGTCCCAGCCTCCCTCGAAAGTGAGAATCAAGAGAGTTTATCATGAGGTTGCTGGTTGAATTTTCAAAAGACAGATGAAATAGTGTAGATAAAACACTGCCCAACATCGTCATTTTATGAGGACTTTAAGATTTAGGGTTTCTGAAGTTTTCCATAGGTGCAAGCACCTATAATTAATTATCCTTATAACGATGCAAACATTTGATTATATGCACATTTCAAAATATTTATATTTTGTTATTTTGCACAAGTACAATAGCATTAGAACATATGCAAATATTTCACTTTGATTTTCAAGTCACGTCTTTTGTCTACTTATGCAACTGTGTTGAAGATTCGGTGTCAATTAAAGACATAAAATCATTATTTGACATTTAAAGTGACATTATGTGCTTGAATTTAGCCCCAAGTTTATGGTATTTTATATTTAAACTAATTTGCAAATCATCATAGTTTGAACCTCAAATATTTTTGAAGTATAAATGCCCAAATTTTGTATTATTTTGTAAAATTTAAAAGAGCCTGAATTTTGAATTATTTTGCAAGTTTAATAGAGCCAAAATTTTAAGTTATTTACAAGCTTTTACAGTTCAAATTTAAGTATTTTTGCAAGTTCAGATCACAGAAAATGTTGATAGCAATTCAACTTCTCTGTGTCATCCACATGAAAGGGGGAAACCTCGGAAAAGCCGAGTCTAACCACTATGCCCTTATAGGTAGGTTGTTGTGTGTGGAAAAAGAAGGGTAGAACAGCGGGAGGATGGCTCCCCTACGACTGGGTTCCGACAGAGGGAATTTCGCATGGACGGAGAGGGAATTGGGATTGTGGATTTGAAAAAAACGGAGAGAATGTGCGTGGGGTTAAAAAGATAGTGAGGTGGTGGCTTCACTGGTGACAAGGGGGAGGGAGAGGAGAGGGAGAGTAGGTTAACCAGAGGTGGCTTCACTGGAAGGATTTTCGGCAAGTGCTCACAGGTAGAAATAGTGGAGGGAAAGTGGTTTCTGGCATCATTTTCCTACGTGAGAGAAATGCCAAGAGAAAGATCACATGAGTGAGTTGCAATTTTCTCTTTTTGTCATCTGACAAAGCGAAATATGGAAAAAATTTAATGCAAAATTTCACGATCTCCTTCCCATTTTTTCATCTAACTTTATTGAGAGAATAATAGACAAAAAAGTCAAATTTCTCCATCAGTTGTTTCATTTTTTTTTCCCACCTTGAGGATAATGTATCTTTTTAGAAGGGAACTAATGTTACACCGACGCCTAAAAACAATTTAATCTTTATTTATTTAATATTTTGGGTATAAATAGGGCTAATATGTTTACAATTAGGGTTATGCTAAGCATTCTCATGACATCAAGACAGCGTGACTGTTCTAGGCGGATTGGAACTCGCAGGATCTAGAGAAGAATTGGGAGTAAACTCGAGCGAAAGCACTTGGAAGGAATAATGCAACATTCAGAAGACTGTAATGAATGGAAGCAATGTAGAATTCAGTGAAGGAGTCAGAAGCGGATTCGAGCGGCAGTATCTGAAGAGAATTACGTGACATCGGGAAGTTTAGAACGAGAAACAACAGGCAAAACGAGACAACAAGCAATTCAAAGTTGCAGAAAATTGATTTGAATGATTTTAATCAAGAATAGGGAACCATGATGCTTGGGACCACGATGGAGGGCTACATCGCACTGCACCAATACCTTTAGTTGTGACACCCTTCCGGGCAGAAGGCGATTTAGAAGTAACGATATGAACGGGATAGGTAGATGTTGACATCCATTTTTGATATGATGTACTTGAGACATCCTCGCTGAGTGCACGACACTGTAATTGAGGTCTACACCGTCATAGTCGTGCCCTGAGTCGATCATGGCCAAGTCGGCATTGCTTCCGGTATCCTCCAGGTTGACGTTCATTCCTGTGAAACAAGGTAGCATCATGCTGATATGGACATTCCGGTGAAGCAAACCGTAGACTAAGGTACACGTACCGTATTCGAACCTTAAGTCTAATGTCTAAATAGACGGATTTCATGCTAGAACCGCTTTGCTCGACGATACGTAGATGGTTCGGCCTCTCGAACTCTTTTGAGACGCCTTTACAATCCTAATGAAGGTCCAAGAATCAAGATCTACTCACAATCGATCTTTTAGAGGTCATCTTTTGAGCTAATAGACTGCCATTTATTGAGGAGGAGAACTTGGAGCAAGGCGAGGTTGCAAGGAGGTTCAGGAAGATTTCTTGAGGGATTCATATTTTTCTCAAGGAGAAGCCAAGGCAAGCTATTCTTCTCCATTTTCTCCACCTTTCCTTCCATTTTTCTGGTCGTCATCCTCGTATGCGGCGGCATTCTAGCGGGCCAACAAGGAAAGCTTCTTTATTATTTTCGGGAAAGTAAACTCCAGCAAATTCTTTATTATATCCGGTGAGAAGAGCCTCCTCAAATTCGTATATGAAGCCCTATTCATATAGATAACGTTTACAATCTAAATTTAAAATACATCCTATCATATAATCCAAATTAAAATTAAATCCTATCATCTAATCTAGATTCAAAATAATATTTTTTCAAAGAATAAATTCCAACAAATTTAAGCAAAATAAACCTAAAAAAATAAAAATATTTTAAATTCATGAAGTATGATCTTATCTTAGAACATATTTGGGCCTACCTCAGAGTTCATTTCTTGTAATAGGTGGTGCCAATGATGACAATGAGCCTCATCCCTGGATGATTTGATCTCCATATTGGACGCAACCTCCTTTTGTTGCTTCATGTGGGTCTATATCAGTCCATAAAGCCCTTGCAGCTAAGCCAACTTGATTAGGTTAGCCCACTTATAGTGAACTATCATTTGAATCATCCACTACCTTAGTTTAAGTTTAGCTCAACCCGAAGTGTGAAGACCTCCTAATCACTTGGATTGACGCATGAAAACCTCTAAAAACGTTTGCTACAATCTTGCTAAATGACCAGAGATCTCCACATATCTTTCCCTCTTCAACAGTCACTGCTATCTCGCAATAGATTCCCATTGGCATTCCTATTACCAATAGTCATTGCATGAGCATGATCCATCTTTAAAGTGATGAAACCTCACACGATCCCTTACAACAATTTCTCGATCAAATGCCCTCGAAACATGCTTTGTAAGCAGATGGCAATCCATACAAACCCTCAAGTTTTTCACAATTCTTAACATCATTCCTTCAGGCCTACTTAAAAGTCCGAAAGCGATTGCCAGGATTTCGCTATGGAAACTCCCTCCATGTTCCAACCATTCTTTATACTTCTCAGGAGATTTTTCTCTCAAAATTAACTTAAACTTCTCTGCAGGATAACCCAAAGCAATTGCTCTGTTGATCATTTCCATTAACTTATTATGAATTTCCTCAATGTCTGAATGAGATATATCATCAACAACAAACTTTCTCACCTCAGCTTTCACTTCTATACAACTCCAACCAGGTGTGGTCTTCATTCCCTGTTCCTTCACCATCTTCCTCATCCTCGAAACACCATCTGAATTTCCCTTAGAGGCATAAATTCCTGCAAGAAGAGAGCAATCACCAGCATTANGCAGCCGAGATTGTTGGTCCTTCCCCTTTTGCCTAGATCTTTACCCAAATAAGGCATAAGATATTATTTGGGCCCATTCCAAACTGGGAAAAAGGCCTTGAACTCTTGGATCTTCTTTCTATGGCTGAATAACCCATGGGGAAGGGCTCATTTGAGCTAATAAACTGCCATTTGTTGAGGAGGAGAGCTTGGAGCAAGGGGAGGTTGCAAGGAGGTTTCAGGAAGATTTCTTGAGGGATTCATATTTTTCTCAAGGAGAAGCCAAAGCAAGCTATTCTTCTCCATTTTCTCCACCTTTCCTTGCATTTTTATGGTTGTCATCCTCGTCTGCGGCGGCATTCTAGCGGGCCGACAATGAAAGCTTCTTTCTTATTTTGGGGAAAGTAAACTCCAGCAAATTCTTTATTCTATCCGGTGAGAAGAGCCTCCTCAAATTCGTATATCATGCCCTATTCATATAGATAACGTTTACAATCTAAATTTAAAACACATCCTATCATATAATCCAAATTAAAATTAAATCCTATCATCTAATCTAAATTCAAAATAATATTTTTTCAAAGAATAAATTCCAACAAATTTAAGCAAAATAAACCGAAAAAAATAAAAATATTTTAAATTCATGAAGTGTGATCTTATCTTAGAACATATTTGGGTCTACCTTAGAGTCCATTTCTTGTAATAGGTGGTGCCAATGATGATAATGAGCCTCATCCCTGGATGATTTGATCTCCATATTACATGCAACCTCCTTTTGTTGCTTCATGTGTGTCTATATCAGTCCATAAAACCCTTGCAGCTAAGCCAACTTAATTAGTTTAGCCCACTTATAGTGGAATATCGTTTGAATCATCCGCTACCTTAGTTTAAGTTTAGCTCAACCCGAAGTGTGAAGGACCTCCTAATCACTTGGATTGACGCATGAAAACCTCTAAAAACGTTTGCTACAATCTTGCTAAATGACCAGAGATCTCCACATATCTTTCCCTCTTCAACAGTCACTGCTATCTCGCAATAGATTCCCATTGGCATTCCTATTACCAATAGTCATTGCATGAGCATGATCCATCTTTAAAGTGATGAAACCTCACACGATCCCTTACAACAATTTCTCGATCAAATGCCCTCGAAACATGCTTTGTAAGCAGATGGCAATCCATACAAACCCTCAAGTTTTTCACAATTCTTAACATCATTCCTTCAGGCCTACTTAAAAGTCCGAAAGCGATTGCCAGGATTTCGCTATGGAAACTCCCTCCATGTTCCAACCATTCTTTATACTTCTCAGGAGATTTTTCTCTCAAAATTAACTTAAACTTCTCTGCAGGATAACCCAAAGCAATTGCTCTGTTGATCATTTCCATTAACTTATTATGAATTTCCTCAATGTCTGAATGAGATATATCATCAACAACAAACTTTCTCACCTCAGCTTTCACTTCTATACAACTCCAACCAGGTGTGGTCTTCATTCCCTGTTCCTTCACCATCTTCCTCATCCTCGAAACACCATCTGAATTTCCCTTAGAGGCATAAATTCCTGCAAGAAGAGAGCAATCACCAGCATTAAGAGCTGACATCTCCACGAGATTCCCAAAAGCAACTTCTGCTATTTCTTCATTTTTATGAATCTTACAAACGCTCAACAATGCCCTCCAAAGAACCGGATCACTTACAAAAGATGAAGTTTTGATGAATTCAACAGCTTTTTCAAGTCTCCCTGCTCGGCCCATCATATCCACCACACAACCATAATGCTTGGCATCAGGTTTCAATGAAAATTTAGAGCACATCGAATAAAAATACTCCAGACCTTCATCAACCAATCCTTCGTGGCTGCAACCCATAAGCAGCCCAAGGAAAGTCACAGAATTTAGTTGAACCCCAGTCATAAGCATTCGTTGGAAGAAGTTTATTGCCTCCTTCCCATAACCATGAATACCAAATCCAAATAACAATGAGTTCCAAGTGAAAGTGTCCCGCTTCTTCATCATCTCAAAAACATTAGAAGCTTGCTCCAAATTACCACACTTCGCATACATATCTACCAGTGCATTACCCACATAAACATTTCTATCCAAAAACCCATTTTTTTCTGCAAATCTATGCACCCAAACTCCAAGCTCCAATGCACCGAGATGAGCACATGAGGAGAGCAATCCCACTGCAGTGAACTCATCTNTTTTCACCTTGAGGATAATGTATCTTTTTAGAAGGGAAGTAATGTTACACCAATGCCTAAAAACAATTTAATCTTTATTTATTTAATATTGTGGGTATAAATATGGCTAATATGTTTACGATTAGGGTTATGCTAAGCATTCTCATAACATCAGGACAACGTCATTGTTCTAGGCGGATTGGAACTCACAGGATCTAGAGAAGAATTGGGAGTAAACTCGAGTGAAAGCACTTGGAAGGAATAATGCAACATTCAAAAGACTGTAATGAATGGAAGCAATGTAGAATTCAGTGAAGGAGTCGGGAGCAGATTCGAGCGGCAGTATTTGGAGAGAATTACGTGACATCCGGAAGTTTGGAACGAGCAAAAACAGGCAAAACGGAATAACATGCGATTCAAAGTTGCAAAAAATTGATTTGAATGATTTTAATCAAGAATAGGAAACCATGATGCTTGGGACCCCGATGGAGGGCTGCATCGCACTGCACCAATACCTTTAGTTGCGACACCATTCCAGGCAGAAGGCGATTTGGAAGTAACGATATGAACGGGATAGGTAGATGTTGACATCCATTTTTGATATGATGTACTTGAGACATCCTCGNCTTTGTATTATGATAGTGATTATCAATTGCTGGATTGAGAAAACATCAGCCATTAGTTCCACAATATTTTTTTTCTAGAAGAAAGAAGTATATATAGTATGCACAATAATTTTCAAAAACATTGGACTCATCACAATTAAAAATAAAAATATATTGATGTTAGAAGCATAAGTTTAAATGAAAGACTGAATTTTTTTTTTAATTTATTGCTTAAAAAACAATTTTAGAAAAAAATGGATAATGAAAACCATGGCTGAAAGCATAAAAAATTAAAAATTATGAGAACAAAAATAGCAAAATCTATAAGCTCCAAATAAAGCATTAATAACCTTGTTACAAATAAAGCATCAAATTTAATCAAAATGGTCCCAGCCTCCCTCGAAAATGAGAATCAGGAGAGTTTTATCGTGAGGTTGCAGGTTGAATTTTCAAAAGTCAAATGAAATAGTGGATAAAACACTACCCAGATATTTCATCGTCATTTTATGAGGACTTTAAGATTTAGGGTTTTTGATGTTATAATTAATTATCCTTATAACGATGCAAACATTTGATTATATGCACATTTCAAAATATTTATATTTTGTTATTTTGCACAAGTACAATAGCATTAGAACATATGCAAATATTTCACTTTGATTTTCAAGTCACGTCTTTTGTCCACTTATACAAGTGTGTTGCAGATTCGGCGCCAATTAAGGACATGAAATTATTATTTGACATTTAAAGTGATATTATGTGCTTGAATTTAGCCTCAAGTTTATGGTATTTTATATTTAAACTAATTTGCAAATCATCATAGTTTGAACCTCAAATATTTTTGAAGTATAAATGCCCAAATTTTGTATTATTTTGTAAAATTTAAAAGAGCCTGAATTTTGAATTATTTTGCAAGTTTAATAGAGCCAAAATTTTAAGTTATTTACAAGCTTATACAGTTCAAATTTAAGTTTTTTGCAAGTTCAGATCACAGAAAATGTTGATAGCAATTCAACAACTTCTTTGTGTCATCCACACGAAAGGGGGCAACATCGGAAAACCAAAGTCTAACCACTATGCCCTTAGAGGCACATATGGTCGATGTATATTTGAAACACACCACACTCTTACAAGCATGTATGGGGTACTTACAAGGACACGTGAGAGCACATCCATGTATATTCCCCCATCAATTCTTGTGAGTCGTCGACGAATTTTCCTTGTCATGCTCTTAAGAGCATGTACATGTTCACTCGTCATGACAGACACATCACAAAAACAAACTATGTTGCGAGCGTCACATATGACCTTCCCCTCATTACGCTCTTAGGAGCGTGTACGAGTTCCCCTCTTCAAGACAGTAGGGTTTGGAGTGTAGGTTGTTGTGTGTGGAAAAAGAAGGGTAGAACAGCGGGAGGATGGCTCCCCTGCGACTGGGTTCCGACAGAGGGATTTTCGCATGAACGGAGAGGGAATGGGGATTGTGGGTATGAAGAAAACGGAGAGAATGTGCGTGGGGTTACAAAGATAGTGAGGTGGTGGCTTCACTGGTGACAAGGGACAGGGAGGGGGAGAGGGAGAGTAGGCCAGAGGTGGCTTTACCGGAAGGATTTTCGGCAAGTGCTCACAGGTAGAAACAGTGGAGGGAAAGTGGTTTCTGGCATCATTTGCCTACGTGAGAGAAAGGTCAAGAGAAAGACCGCATGAGAGAGTTGCAATTTTCTCTTTCAGTCATCTGACAGAGTGAAATATGGAAAAATTTTAATACAAAATTTCATGAACTCCTTCCCATTTTTTCATCTAACTTTATTGAGAGAATAATAGGCAATAAAGTCAAATTTCTCCATCAACAGTTTTATTTTTTTTCCACCTTGAGGATAATGTATCTTTTTAGAAGGGAAGTAATGTTACACCGACGCCTAAAAACAATTTAATCTTTATTTATTTAATATTGTGGGTATAAATATGGCTAATATGTTTACAATGAGGGTTATGCTAAGCATTCTCATGACATCAGGACAGCGTCACTATTCTAGGCGGATTGGAACTCACAGGATCTAGAGAAGAATTGGGAGTAAACTCGAGTGAAAGCACTTGGAAGGAATAATGCAACATTCAGAAGACTGTAATGAATGGAAGCAATGTAGAATTCAGTGAAGGAGTCGGGAGCAGATTCGAGCGGCAGTATTTGGAGAGAATTACGTGACATCCGGAAGTTTGGAACGAGCAACAACAGGCAAAACGGAACAACATGCGATTCAAAGTTGCAAAAAATTGATTTGAATGATTTTAATCAAGAATTGGAAACCATGATGCTTGGGACCCCGATGGAGGGCTGCATCGCACTGCACCAATACCTTTAGTTGCGACACCCTTCTAGGCAGAAGGCGATTTAGAAGTAACGATATGAACGGGATAGGTAGATGTTGACATCCATTTTTGATATGATGTACTTGAGACATCCTCGCTGAGTGCACGACACTGTAATTGAGGTCTACACCGTCATAGTCGTGCCCTGAGTCGATCATGGCCAAGCCTGCATTGCTTCCGGTATCCTCTAGGTTGACGTTCATTCCTGTGAAACAAGGTAGCATCCTGCTGACATGGACATTCCGGTGGAGCAAACCGTAGACTAAGGTACACGTATCGTATTCGAACCTTAAGTCTAATGTCTAAATAGACAGATTTCATGCTAGAACCGCTTTGCTCGACGATACGTAGATGGTTCGGCCGCTCGGACTCTTTTGAGACGCCTTTACAGTCCCAATGAAGGTCCAAGAATCATGATCTGCTCACAATCGATCTTTTGGAGGTCACGCGAGGCCCGAAACCCCCCTTGGTGAGCTTCTCTGAAAGCCCAANTTGGAACCGCTTTGCTCGACGATACGTAGATGGTTCGGCCTCTCGAACTCTTTTGAGACGCCTTTACAGTCCCAATGAAGGTCCAAGAATCATGATATGCTCACAATCGATCTTTTGGAGGTCACGCGAGGCCCGAAACCCCCCTTGGTGAGCTTCTCTGAAAGCCCAATTTTTTTGGGTCTGGCATGGTCATGCACGAAGGCGACATGGCCACGTTAGCCAAACAAAGATTGCGGCATAATTACACTGCAATATGACGTTACCACGCCCAAATCTCAGCAGGGAGCCAAGTTCGTCGATCGACGTGACCACGCCCGCAAGTGGTGTGGAGCGCCCGACATAATTACATCGGGCTTTTGGCATGGTCAAATTGGGACTCCATATGCGACGCTTTGAACAATGGCATGACAATGCCCGACCTCAGCGTGGCCACGCCACCGGAACCTGTTAGCGAATTTTGACCCTCCGGTCTCTAAACTCTCGCCAACGAGGCAGCCGAGATTGTTGGTCCTTCCCCTTTTGCCTNACGTGGAGCGCCTGACATAATTACGTCGGGCTTTTGGCATGGTCAAATTGGGACTCCATATGCGACGCTTTGAACAATGGCATGATAATGCCCGACCTCGGCGTGGCCACGCCACCGGAACCTGTTAGCAAATTTTGACCCTCCGGTCTCTAAACTCTCGCCAACGAGGCAGCCGAGATTGTTGGTCCTTCCCCTTTTGCCTAGATCTTTACCGAAATAAGGCATAAGATATTATTTGGGCCCATTCCAAATTGGGAAAAAGGCCTTGGACCCTTGGATCTTCTTTCTATGGCTGAATAACTCATGGGGAAGGGCTCATTTAAACTAATAGACTGCCATTTGTTGAGGAGGAGAGCTTGGAGCAAGGGGAGGTTGCAAGGAGGTTTCAGGAAGATTTCTTGAGGGATTCATATTTTTCTCAAGGAGAAGCCAAGGCAAGCTATTCTTCTCCATTTTCTCCACCTTTCCTTCCATTTTTATGGTTGTCATCCTCGTCTGCGGCGGCATTCTAGCGGGCCGACAATGAAAGCTTCTTTATTATTTTGGGGAAAGTAAACTCCAGCAAATTCTTTATTCAATCCTGTGACAAGAGCCTCCTCAAATTCGTATATGATGCCCTATTCATATAGATAACGTTTACAATCTAAATTTAAAACACATCCTATCATATAATCCAAATTAAAATTAAATCCTATCATCTAATCTAAATTCAAAATAATATTTTTTCAAAGAATAAATTCCAACAAATTTAAGCAAAATAAACCGAAAAAAATAAAAATATTTTAAATTCATGAAGTATGATCTTATCTTAGAACATATTTGGGTCTACCTTAGAGTCCATTTCTTGTAATAGGTGGTGCCAATGATGATAATGAGCCTCATCCCTGGATGATTTGATCTCCATATTACATGCAACCTCCTTTTGTTGCTTCATGTGTGTCTATATCAGTCCATAAAAGCCTTGCAGCTAAGCCAACTTAATTAGTTTAGCCCACTTATAGTGGAATATCGTTTGAATCATCCGCTACCTTAGTTTAAGTTTAGCTCAACCCGAAGTGTGAAGGACCTCCTAATCACTTGGATTGACGCATGAAAACCTCTAAAAACGTTTGCTACAATCTTGCTAAATGACCAGAGATCTCCACATATCTTTCCCTCTTCAACAGTCACTGCTATCTCGCAATAGATATTCCTATTGGCATTCCCATTACCAATAGTCATTGCATGAGCATGATCCATCTTTAAAGTGATGAAACCTCACACGATCCCTTACAACAATTTCTCGATCAAATGCCCTCGAAACATGCTTTGTAAGCAGATGGCAATCCATACAAACCCTCAAGTTTTTCACAATTCTTAACATCATTCCTTCAGGCGTACTTATCAGTCCGAAAGCGATTGCCAGGATTTCACTATGGAAACTTCCTCCATGTTCCAACCATTCTTTATACTTCTCAGGAGATTTTTCTCTCAAAATTAACTTANGCAGAAAGATAGGAGCTTTCCGGCAACGGATGAGCGTTTGTCAATGCCGCGGAGAATGGCCTGAGAATGGATTTTGCGCAGGCGGTGCATACTGTTGCAGCCTTGGAGGAGAGTGAGGATGGCTTCCTCTGTTCTGCCCATCGTCGGCCGTTCCGATTTGGCCATATCAAGAGAATTCAATGCATTACTCAGCCAAACAAGTTTCGATCAACGCTTGAAAGTATGATTGGAATCTTTGAAGTATTATGTAAACTTGAATGTTAGAGCTGAAAAAATAAAATTTCTCTCTTAAAAATTATAATTTGACTCATATTTTTCACCTGATGTATGAAAAAAAGAATAAACTAATAACTAAAACATGAATGTTGAAAATAATTGCAACAATGATTAGTGATCGCCAATCACCATCAACTATTATTGTAGCCCAACTACAACTCTAGAACCCAATCTATGATGGTTCTAGTTTAATTCTGATTGTTGAAGTCCCACCAAAGCTGTTGTAATCAAATGAACATAAGAAGTTGTAGTTGTTTGAGACATCGTGAGCAAATTTTCAACATCTTGCACAAATCTCAAGATATAGCACGAATCTCAGTGCAACTTCTTGAATAAAAAATATTCAAATTTTGATAAAACGGCATTCGTAAGATCAATTTCAACAAACATATAATCAAACTAATTGATTTGATTAGATGAAACCCAATGATACTAAAATTGCTCTAATTTGAGTCAAATGAAGCTCAGATCAATTATTAAATAATTATGAAAGCTTCTTAGACATATTTGAAGAATCAAACCGATGTCAGAAATAATTATCTATCTTCTAAAATCTTTCAAATTTATATACATGAGATTTTACTATAAAATTATAATTATTAATTTTTTAATCATCATGAATATTTTACATACATGCCACCCAAGTCTTACATTTATCTACATAACTCATCCACTTTGACTTTTATATTTATACCACTCAAAATTTTCATATTACATAAAAACTATCACTACTTTAACTTTTAAAAAATAAAATATACTTTTTTGTGCATAGGTAAGTTTAGGTGTTATATATGTAAATACATAAGAATTGAGTGGTATGTATGTAAATCTTGCAATAATAAAACAAAAAGGCTCAAACAAATGGCAAGCCAGCTATTAATCTTAGACTATTTTGGCAAGACCTTCAAATTTAGAGCCCCCACACAATTATTAATGGGTACCGATTCTCAAAGTAAGAGAAAATCGCGTCAAATTAAAGTGCATTATGCTGAATTTAATTAAACTAATTAATATAATTTCTTATTTTTTATTGCTTTTAATACATACCATCCAATTCTTATATATATATATATANAAAAAGGCTCAAACTAGTGGCAAGCCAGCTATTAATCTTGACTATTTTGGCAAGACCTTCAAATTTAGAGCCCCCACACAATTATTAATGGGTACCGATTCTCAAAGTAAAAAAAAATCGCGTCAAATTAAAGTGCATTATGCTGAATTTAATTACACTAATTAATATAATTTCTTATTTTTTATTGCTTTTAATACATACCATCCAATTCTTATATATATATATATAATTGGAAAAATCTATTGCGCCAAAAAATAATAAAAATAATAATAAAATAAAAAAGAGGTCGAAAATTGTGGGTGAATTCATGAATCTATAACTTAATATCTTCTAATTCTGCTCGTTAGTAATTTATTGTGGCCACCTAATTTTTAATTATTTTTAATAAAAAAAATTAAAGAGTTTAAGGTCAAATTATTTTCTGCGTGCCGTCTAATCCGACGCAAAATCTTTTGTATTTTTGTGCAACTCAATTTTTAATTCAAATAATTACATGCTTTAAGATTTGAAATCTATATGATAATCAGCGTTCGATCATCTTAATTAGCTGGCGGCATATTAGTTANAATTGTGGCCACCTAATTTTTAATTTTTTTTAATAAAAAAAATTAAAGAGTTTAAGGTCAAACTATTTTCTGCGTGCCGTCTAATCCGACGCAAAATCTTTTGTATTTTTGTGCATCTCAATTTTTAATTCAAATAATTATCTGCTTTAAGATTTGAAATCTATATGATAATCAGCGTTCGATCATCTTAATTAGCTGGCGGCATATTAGTTAAAAAAAAAATTAGACGTACATTAAATGCGCATAAATCATTACTTCTTCCTTATTTTGGTCGAAGCCAATCTTCTGCAATTTGGTGCCAATTCGGCTCTTCATTGGCATGCAAAGGAGGGTGAAGGAGAAGAGAGAAAGAGAGAGAGAGAGGAGGAGGAGGCCTCATGAAAAATTTGTGGATATTTGGGGTTATTTTGATAATTTTATGGAGAAAGGTACTTTGTTTTAATTATAGCTCTGTGGGTCAAAGCGGCCCTGCACAGGTGCCGCTTACTCTTATTCAATCTGCTGCAGCAACTGGAGCTGGTATGATTCTGGTTTCCTTCCCTTTTTTTTTATTAAATTTAATTGGAAAATTTCTGCATTTTATATATGTTATGTGATATGTTTGTGATTATAGTTCATGAAATCATTTTAGTACTTTTTATGTTTATTTGAGAAGCCTTCATATGTGATGATATTTAATTAAAATGAATTTTATTTATATTGATTATTGGCTGCNTGTGATATGTTTGTGATTATAGTTTCTCATGAAATCATTTTAGTACTTTTTACCTTTATTTGAGAAGCCTTCATATGTGATGATATTTAATTAAAATGAATTTTATTTATATTGATTATTGGCTGCATATTTTAAAAAATAATTTATTTATTAATATTTTTTTTATATATATGCAGTATGTTTGGATGGAAGCTTGCCAGGTTATCATTTGGATCCAGGGTTTGGAGCAGGAGCAAATAGTTGGCTCGTCAATTTAGAGGTGAAAGGACTTAGCTCCAAACTAAAGAACTATTATGGATTTTAATGGGGATAAACTTGGTGAGGATGACCTCATTATAATTTGATTAGAATGTAGTTTAGAATTTAAAACTTTATCTTAAAGTGAAGGAGTAAAGTGCAAAGGTAGTCTAACCATTTACATGGGGAANTTATTATGGATTTTAATGGGGATAAATTTGGTGAGGATGACCTCATTATAATTTCATTAGAATGTTCTTTAGAATTTAAAAATTTATCTTAAAGTGAAGGAGTAAAGTGCAAAAGTAGTCTAACCATTTACATGGGGAACATATACTCTCAAAATTTATAGAATTGAGACTCTTTAAGCCTCAATTTAAAGGGCCTAGGGATTATTTTATCATATATATAAGCTCTAAGATTAAAATTGTCTCATATAAACAGTTGGGAGATGTTTTGACATGTTAATCATTGAATTAATATAAAAGTTGATTGATCATATATGTGTTGCACACATCTTAAGGTAGGATTAAAAGTCTTAAAACTAATTAGCGCCAAAGTATTCAGGATATCTTAACTTAATTTATGTTCAAATGTGTAAGCATATTTGTTAGAAAGAAATGATATATTAAAAAATATAATATTTTATGGTTGCTTATTCTAAATTTATTAATAATATAGGGTGGAGGTTGGTGCAATGATATAAGAACATGCGTGTACCGCAAAAAAACACGACGTGGGTCTTCAAATTACATGGAGAAAGACTTA
>JXCR01075744.1:0-14942 GCA_002079205.1 Phalaenopsis hybrid cultivar
CATCCTAGATATTTATACCTGCTTTACATTTTTTTGTTTCACTGTAGAAATATTGGGAGGCTGGTGGTAACTGCAACTTGGGCATTGCTGCTGCTAGATTAGGGCTTCGTGTGATCACCCTTGGTCATGTAGGGGATGAGGTTTATGGACATTTCCTTCTTGACGTGCTTCAGATAGAGGGGATCGATATGGTTGGTTTAACTGAAGATTCTAAAGCTGCTAAAGATGCTTCCATGTATGAGACACTTCTATGCTGGGTTCTAGTTGACCCTTTTCAGAGGCATGGGTTTTGTAGGTAGAACACTGATCTTTTACTTGTTTGAACTTTATTCAAGTAGATTTTTATTTATTTGGCCAATTTTACATGCTTCTTAATAATTATTTTAAATGTATCAGTGTTGCTGATTTTAGTGATGAACCTGCATTCAGTTGGTTAAATAAATTATCTGGACGAGTTGAGAAGGCCATCCAACAATCCAAGATCCTATTCTGCAATGGTTATGCATTTGACGAACTCTCACTTAATATATTAGTTTCAGCATTGTTTTGTGCTATAGATGCTCAGTCAGCAGTGTTTTTTGACCCTGGCCCTAGGGGAAGAACTCTTTTTAATGGGACCAGAGAACAACGGAAAGCACTAGAGCAGTTTCTGAAGCTCAGCGATGTTCTTCTTTTAACTTTAGATGAGGTTTGTTATTCTGTTTTTGGAGTATTGAATGATATATTTTTGGCTAGCCCCAATTTTGGTTTTATTCCACTCACCAACAATTTTTTGATTTTTTTTTGTTCTAATTTTGTGTGCATTATATTGCAAAATACATTTAATTTCTATTTGGAGGCCATTGTCCTGTGGCAAGTAGATATATTGTTTGTATACTTATTATTATTATTATTATTATTATTATTATTATTGTTCTTTTTTGCTCTAACTTTGGACTTAGCGGTGGATGGTAGTTGCGGCCTTAATACATCTCAGGCCACTGTATTGTTAGATAACGAGAAAGAGAAATTAGCAATTAGAGAGATGGGAATCCACTTCGATGTTGTTTGTTTATTGGTTATGTAATGAATGAAACAGAACAGTGGGCATTTTGGGATGGAGAAGCTGTGTTTTCTAAGATGTGGAGATGGTAGTTTGAGAAACAATGCATACGTCATGAGAATAATGACAATGTTCTTGCGACTACTTGTTAATACATATGAGATTTTTGGATTTTGCCCACATTTTATAGTTTAAAATTATTTGTTGGTGTCGAATTACCAAGTGTCTGGCTTTCTCTTTATGCTTTAAATTCTATGCTGAATAAAGGTTTGACCATTGGTTTATCATGAACAAGCTTTGGCCTTTTTGGCCTACACTGCTTAAAATGTTGCGTTGTAGCTACTAGTTGGGTTGGGATCGAGTATTTTATGCGGATTGCATCTCTCATCAGTATTAATTGCTTCTACTATGCATGTTCAAGCAAATTTCAAGAGCATGCAACTTCCTTATAGAGTCTCTGTGATTGAGTTTCCTCGCGGTGCATGACACTTGATATGGAGAGTTCTCACTCGAGGGTGAGATTGTTAAAGCACATGTCATCTAGAGTTTAGTTTCACACTGGGCAGTAAAAATAATTTGGTGAATACGCGGATCTGAACATTTATGTGTTAGACATAACTTTCGTCTCCTTTTGAATACACCCTCCCTAGCACTGCCAAGCAGGGAACAATATTGAATGATTGGTTAGACTTTAGAGGTTGTTGGCAATGCTTATTTAGAATGCGCTTTTATAATTACAAAGTTAAAAAAAAAAAAAGAAAAAAAAGAACAATATGTTCTGTTTTTTTGAAGTTGTTTGATTGGAAGTAAAGTACATGCAATGAAATTATTATTATTATTGGCTAGATTTACATTGAGGGAAACTCAAAGGAGAATCATGATAATGAGGCCATTTGACAATGAATTGCCTTAAAGCTGCATCATCTGTAGATTTTGGTGCATTTTAAGATTTATTTCAAATTCATTAAGGCTTATTGTTTTATTTGTTTATTTTGAATTAAATTAGGATGAATTGTCCTTTCGGGCAATTATAGGTTTGAATTTGAGATATTTATGATTAAATTTTATTTTTGGATTTGATTTGATTTGATTTTAATTTAACAAATTATTTGGCCATATCTTTGTGACCAATGGACTCACTGCTTATAATGGATTATTGAATGAATGAAAATATTCTTATGTTTATTGTGAGCTCTATTTTTTGATATAAGTTGTGCATGGAGATTGCTTTATGTACAAGGAGGTCATCTATTTGCTTTCTCTTATACCTCAAATTGTTTTTAGTTTGAGGTGAGATAAGCAAAATTTTTCTTTATTCCTTTGTTTATGTTGACATTCGTACCCTGCAGAACTCTGTCTCCATCCATTCTCCTGTCAAACACCATTTCAAACCCATTAAACTCATAATACCATAACTCTAGACTTACATTTCATTGGTAATTAAAATTTAAAATCAAAGACTCGACCAACCTTCTCTCCATAAGCCTAAATGCCCTGGAAACCCAATTCTTATAATCCCTAATCCCTTATCCACTTATTACATCACTTTACCACAATCGTTGCACCATGCTTGCTCGTGCCCTCTTTGCGATTCTCGACAGTTTTTTTTTTCCACCCCCAATTGTTCCTTGCTCATCCTGTATCTTTATTCTTCCCTCAATCAGTGTCCGCAGCAGACTTCTCATCATCTACCTTTTAAACAACTAATTCCTCTGGAATGCTATTGATGCTCACAACCATAGCTTTGCTTCTGGCTCTCGGTGTTTGGAACATACACATCAACCAACACTTGTAGAGCTTGTAAACTCATAACGAAAGCTTTGCTTCGAGCTCACATTGTTTGAAACTGCACATCAATCAGCATTTGTAGAACTTTTAAGCTCCCAGCCATAGCTTTGTTTCTTGATTACAATGTTTGTAACTTACACATCAACCATATCCTTATCACTAGTCTTTCAATTCTTTAGTTGTGCCTTCCTTGACCTGATCTTGACCCTCATAAAATTTTGTTTATAAACCATCCTTTTTCTTCATGTGCGCTCGATAAAATCACCATATCCACAAATCTCATTAGCTTCCTAGGATTGTGTTTTGCGATGTTGACAAGATTTTTTTATGAATATACATAATGTGCATTATTTTGATTTCTATTCTCTTGCTTGGATTCATAGGTCATATCTTTATAATATTGGTTGTGATTATGTCGGATGAATTTTAATGATTCTTCTCGATCTTTTCATTAAAGGTTTCAGAGTTATCCTCTTCAAATCCTTTTGTAATACCCTTACCCATACATCTTCAAAGAAGCCTTTTCCCCTCAAAGCCCATGCAAGCCCATGTGCATCTTAAAACATTTTCTGGTTCACCAACATGTGATAAAGCTTTTTGATCTTTACGCTTATAATGATTGTCCTTGCGGGTATGTTTATGAATATACAATTTTTACCAATGATAATTTAGACATCAAGAGTAATTATGTGGCAATTGTTGAGTTTACTATTGTGCTTGAGATTAAAAGGGATGTAATCAGAGGTTAAATAGGATTTTTTTATGATGAAATTACTAAGCCAAATAATATTTTAGAGCATAAGAACATTTTTTGCCTGTTCTGTTGATTTAGTCATTGCAAATAGTTTTGGATAATCTTCTTCTACTTCATGCAGTGATTTTTATTCTAGTTCATTTTTACCTTCTCTTGTAACATATAATATTGAGATGATTACAATAGGTTTACACATTTATCAGAGAGTGGGTTTACCCCACTATCTCCATTATGAGCTCTTTTTCTTGGTTCACATTGAAAAATCTAATAAATGTATAGAGTTTGTAGCTGCCCATCACTCGATCCTGATCTGATTTTCTGCATGTTCTTTATAATTATACTTTGTGATTGTTTCTCCGATTAAATGATTACAATAAAAGTCTTTCCATTTTGGTTACATTCTACAAACCTTTCGGAGAAAAATTATTTTTCAACAAAGTGAATTAATACATAATTCATTTTTTTTTTTTTAATATTTTGTATTTTTTATATTTATTATGAATTCAAATAGTGTTATATGCCCTTTTGGATGATAATAATTTTTAATTTGAATTACTTAGGATCATATTAAGTTTTGGATGTATTATTTGGTCTTTTCTTTGCAACTCAATTTCTATAAGGATTTATAGCTTTTATTGAATGAAATTATTGTTTATCTACTCTTATAAGTGATCTCGAAGTCGTGTATCTGAGCTCAAACCAAGTTGAATTAAAAAGAAAACATATGATTGTTACCTGTAGGACCTGTTGGTTAATTCTTTTTATGGGCATATGATTGTTACCTATTTTATTTAGTCATGTATTCTTTTTGTTAGTTTGGAGCCTTCATGTAATATGGGCGAGGGATACTTTAGTTTTACACTTGTACCGACTTGATATAATTTTTTATCAAATCCTTTTCAACATCCTTTACTTATTATGTTACTATCTAGTATTGACAACATAATTATTGAATTCATTAGGGCCCTTCAAGAATAACATCTTTGATTTTCAATGTCAGTATAGATTTCTTTTTCTATATGTTTGATGAATCTCTTTTTAGAAATTATTGATATGAGAATTTATCATTTTTTTGGAATCTAAGGCTACATTGGATAATTTCACCTAAAAGGTTTAATTGCCTTGATTATACTTTTAAGAAAAGTTTTGACTTTTGATTCGATAAGACATAGTGTTGAAATTTGGTATTTAAAATAGTTTGGCCTTTAATTGACATGAGGTGGGTTGAATGATTATTCATTTTGTCTTGTAATAAATATTTGGGTTTAAGCGGGGTATTATAAAGGACTGCCTACAATTTCACCTAAGTTATTATGACATTTGTTGTAGGAACAAGTGAAACGTTTTGGACATGTTTTTTCTGTTGGAGCGAGTGAGAGATATTTTGTTTATTTGATTGTTCATGAGGAGGCATTTTAAGTCATTGATTTATGTAATCCTTATTCAATTTTCATTAAAGAGATTTATTCTCTATTGAAAAAAAACATTTTCTTTCTAACCTAGTGAGGTGGTATTTCTTTACATAAGTTACTTTTGCCTCGTACAATTTTTTTCATTTAATAATGAGTTTTATTTCATTTTCCTCCAATGTGATAGTTGGAGTGTTGTAATTTTGGCAATTTTCAACAGAAAAAAAGTATACATTTTTTCAAAATTTTGACTTGGTGACATCACACATAGGGAGATGTTTTTTCCTTAAATGGGCATGTAGCTGACTTGTATTATTCGAAGGTTATCAAGAATGGTCATGTAACTGTTCTGTGACATGGGGGGAGGATGAAGCGACGAGTTGCAAGAAGAATTGAAGAGTAAAACATGGGGAAGTTGAAACGAGGAGTTGGAAAGCAAACAAAGGGGAGACGAATTGAGAGGGTCGGATAGCCGAAGAAATTAGAGATGAATCGAACAGTCGGAAAGTTGAAACGAGGGGATCAGAAGCTTATGCGACCAGTTCACCCATAAAAACGTGACAGAAGCGAAAGTCACTTACCAGAAGATTGCGAGTGGGAGAGACGAGCATAAGCCAAGGTTTCCCTGTAGTCGAAGGAGGGGAAGAGCGGCAGCAGGGACAGTGTTGAGCAGAAAAGAGGGATTCAACGTCAATAATGAGCCACAATTGAAGGAGTTTTATCGAGCTTCAAGCTGTCTGATGCGAAGGAGAAGCGAGGAATGTGGGAACCATTTATGAAGGAGTCGGCGACCTCAAAGACTTTCACTGCTTGGTTGAGTGGCAGTGTCGATAGATGAGGAGTTGAAGTTGTTGAGTAAAAAAGGAGGAAGAAGCTGCAGGCTGAGATTGTGCGAAAGAGTAGGAAGCTGAGCATTATCCGTGCTCAGAGGAGGCAGAATCATGAGATTATGCATGTTTAGGGCTGTACCGAGGAATATATATAATTAAACGCTGCTCTTGTGACGGTTGTACAAATACATAATGATATTGATATGCTATTAAAATTGTAAAGTTTTTTGAATAACATCGAACATTTATATTAATTTATCAAAAAGTTTAACTAGCATGAATATTATTTCTCCTTTATATTATTCTAATTTATGAGTATGAGTATTCACTGATTTGTTTAACTCATTATTATTTTTAAACAAACTTTTCAGGTTAATTTAATTGATTAAAAGATGAGTGATAGAAGAGAAATTATTTATAGAAGACGCGGACAACCAATAACGAGGTAAATTTAAATATATTGTTTTAATTTAATTGGTTAAATTATAGAAGAATATAAAAAAATTAATTTCTACCATCCGATCATTTGTTCTTGTCTTGGTTAATTCCAAGCTCTGGGCTAGACCGTGATCGGTCAGGGGCTACTTGTGCTTAGTTAAGTGACATACTCATAGTCCAGAAATATCCAGGATATACGAATAGGATCCCTAAAGGCTTGAACCATGTCCAAGTGTTTTTATAATTTGCTTTGTAATGGTTCTCATGCTTGGTTAGTTTTTTTTTTTTTTAAGTAAAATATAATAATTTGATAATGATACGAGTATATGGACAATTACAAAGAATTGCTAGGAAAAAAAACAAGAGCAAAGAAAGAAATAAGAAGAAGACTAAGGTTAAAACATTCTATGGATCATGAAAATTATAAAAATATTATTTTGGATTGACGCGGGAGCTTCCTATGCTAATATCTCTACGGTAGTATAGCTGCTATAGTACCATGTGATTTATTATCGCTAGAGATAAATCGAAACAGTCCCATTTTCCTTTCTCACACTTTTTTCCTATTATCCTTCATTCTTTTTTAGTTTTCGACTCTTTATGTGTTGTGTTAGTGTTTAGAAGGACGCTTTGTCGTGTTTCTGCTCAGGGCTGTTGTTGGTTTCTGTTCTCCCTTTGAGTGATTTATCCGAGAGTTTGTGTGATGCTCTGACTGTATCTTTTTCCCGTTGTGGTGATTATCTTCCATATTCCACATCCAACTGACGTTGCTCCGG
Source organism: Phalaenopsis hybrid cultivar (assembly GCA_002079205.1). Classification (NCBI taxonomy): domain Eukaryota; kingdom Viridiplantae; phylum Streptophyta; class Magnoliopsida; order Asparagales; family Orchidaceae; genus Phalaenopsis; species Phalaenopsis hybrid cultivar. The sequence continues at coordinate 7,038 of JXCR01075744.1, forward strand.
GATGCTCCGTCCCTGTTGCATCCACCCAGGACAACAACTTCGGCCTTTTTTTCCCTTACATTTTCCCTATTCCCATCCGCCTCCACCCTTCCCCGCCTTGCTGCCATCCTGCACAGCCACCTCCACCCTTCCCCAACCTTCTTGCATCACTCCCAGTCGCCGATCCTTGCTGCCTCCATCCAGAAAACAGCGAATATGCTATTTTTCTATTGTCCAACCATCATTCCGGCTTGCTGCCGCTTGTACTGCAGCCTATCCATCAATCCTTGATTGCTTCCCCGCACTGGACATCACTCTTTTTGCTGTCTTGGAGTCCCCTTCATTGCCCCTCGCTGAACCACCCCCCAGCTTTGCTGCCAATGCAATTCCCACCCCTCCTTTTGCTGTCCCAACCACCCACAACCCATTTCAGTCACATACCTCTGCTTCCCGGTCACCTAGCCGTCCTCCACCATCAATGGATCAAGCACATGTGAGTTTGTGTCGTGTCTTTTATAATTTCTCTTGTAAGTGTGTTTAATTGTAACCTCTATATTCAAAACGGGTTTTCCGATTTTATCTCTTTCTCGAGGTGGTGATTATCTTCCACCACGTTGCTTTCGGATGCTCTGTCTCTGTTGCATCCACCTAGGACAGCGGCTGTTGCATTTTTTTTAACCTGAATTTTCTCCTTCCCAGCCCACCTCGCTGCCATCTCGCACAACGACCTCCAGCCTTCTACAACATTTCCGCATCACTCCCAGTCATCGATCATGGCTGCCTCCATCCGGAAAACAGCGAACGTACTGTTTTTCTGCTGTCCGATAATCATTCCTGCTTGCTGCCACTAGGACTTCAGCCTATCCTGCTGTCCCTGCGATCTCAGTTTGCTGCCTATGCATTGGACATCACTCCTTTCGCTGTCTTGTAGTCTGTAGCCCATCCATTTCACTGCCCTTGACCCTTCGCTTTGTTGCCAACACAATTCCAGCATCTCCTTTTGCTGTCCTATCCACCCATAACCCATTTCAGTCACTTACCTCCGCTCCCCAACTACTTAGCCATCCTCCACCACCCATGGAACAAGCACATGTGAGTTTGTGTCCAGTATATTGTAATTTTCCTTTCAAGTGTTTTTAATTGTAAACACTATATTCAAATGGGTATTTAAACTTAGATCCAATTGTTGAAAACATATATGAACTAATTAAGGCGAATGGTAGGTTGAATTAGAGCATTTTGTAGAAAATCTTGCGCATGATATTTTGAATTCTTGAGTTCATGATGTGCTTCTAGAAAATCTAAGAATTATGGCAAAAAATATGGTAGATAAGTACTTTGACTGTTCAAATTCAACATTTTTCAATGCCTTGATGATGGGGGGTTCCCAATCCACATCTTATTAAAATGAGAGTTAATGTTCATTTCTACCAGAACTTTGGCTCTGAAGGCCTTGCATCATCTACTTGCTAAGGTTTTTTAAGTATGGAGGTGAAGGAGAATAAAGTAGACATGTTGCAATAATGAAGGCAAATTCATGGACAGAAGACCAAATAGAAGTGATACTGTTCTAGGTCTCTTACAAGTTATTTAAGAAAACAAGAAAGGGGTAGGCAAGTTGGATAAATAAGGAAAGGGAGAGGAAAGATGTCAGTTAGATCGGGCGTGAACGGCGGGATGACAACGAATTAGAAGCGGAAAATAGCTTTTTGCAACAAATTGGAAACAAATTGGATGTTGAAGGAGACCTCCTAATTTCTGATAGAGATTCCTATGATGCTACAAACACACTACCTAAAAAAAATTCAAAGATACAATACTCCAATCGGAAAAACAGGGAGAAAACATCTTCAAAAAACATAAACAAAAACAAAGTCTGAAAAAACGTGAAATATAAGATATTAAGCAGCTCTTTCACAAAAAAACCTAATTAGAAATAAACAAATAAAAGATAAATAAGTGAAAGGCAATAAATTTCTATTTTGGTGTGGGATGGGGCAGAATATCACTACTTACGGGATTCTGCATTAACGCAGATCATGGGAATAGTGGACTACCACTTGCCCGCTTGTTTGGCATATATGAGATTGCGGTATCACTGTGTCTTGCGGGCTAGGATTTGAACATCATGTGATACTCAATAGGATTATAAATGTACCATATTGCTAATGGACAGTCGTAATCTACTCAGATATCGAGCTATGGTATTCTCCTCGGACTCCACTAGCCCATATTTCAACATAAATTGCCAGAATTCAACTGTGTGCTCCACAAAAAGAATCTCTCTGGCACAGGTGATGAAGTATTATGAATATGTCATGTCGGTAATACGAGGAAGCTATTTGTGCTGCATCTCTCATTTCATCTTGAACCACATAGTAATTTTATCTTTACCTTCTCACTGTCAAAGATGCTTCGAGTTCTCCCACCACAATGAAACACTTTTTTCTGAGCTTGATGGCTGCCAACCTAACTCTTTTTTCTTGAGGAACATCCTTGCACTACAAAAATTCGCTCTACTGTTTGAAGTCATTTGATGAACTTATCTAGATCCATGCAATTATCGAAATCCGTTAAAACCACCTTTACTCCAAGATCCTGGTTTCTCATATGGTATTCCATGGCATTTGAATGATTTCTCGCTATATATCCTCCATAGTAAGCTCTTGGACAACTTTTTGCAAATTTTTTCTAGACGGCATTGTGTCATTTTCTCCCGATCAACGTTTGGGGAATGTGGGATTATAAATCAAAGGTTGGCCTAGGTTTAGGCTTTTGGTGGTAGGTATTAGGGTGAATTTTTTGGTATAGGTAGGAATGTTGGATTTTGAAAATTTAGGGTTAACGTAGGTATTGTGGTAGGATTGATTTGGGTATGGTGGATATTTTTTTTTTAAAATTTTTGTTTTGAGTTTTAAATTAGGACAAGAAAGACAGCCCAAAAAAATTCAGGGTTTGTTGGGCTTTGATTTCAAATGATTTCGTTCTAGGACTTCTAAAAGGTATTTAAGACACAAGAAACGGCTAGGTAAGGAAAGGGGAAGGACTGATGTCGGTTGAAATCGGGCATAAACTCCGCGATGACAGTGAATCAGAAGTAGAAAATGGCTGTTTTCTGCTTTCAAACAGAGTAAGCAGCAAATTGGAAGACGAAGAAGGCCTTCGAACATTCGGGAGAGATACAAACACTTTTATCTTACTAGGCTACACATCACCTGAAAGAAATGTATAAATACAACACTCCAATAGGACAAACCAGTAGAAAATATATCCAAAGAAACAAATCTGAAGTCTGAAAAAATAGGACATATAAGATTTAAGTTGTTCCCTCACAAAGAAACCGTTATTAGAAACAAGTAAATAAGAAATTAATAAATAATAGTCAACAAATTTCAATTTTTGCTGGGGATAGGGAAATCCCGCCCGTCCCGTGATTCCATATTAATGCAGATCACGAGAATCACAAACTCTTGCTCATCTGTTCATTTGTCATAGATGAGATTGCGACATCGTTGCGTCTCGTGCGATCAGCTCCCACATCAAGGAGTGAGATGGGGTTTTCATTGATCAATCCAATTAAGAGGATCATTTTAGCATGTATGTCGGGAAGTCATTGATATAGTTTGTGTTGGAAAAATCTGGTGTAATGTGGTTCTAAAGAAAGTATTAGGATGATATGATAAGGATTGATAAACTCAACAAAAATAGTCTAGAGCCTGTCGGTTGATCCTCTGGTGGATAAATGGGCTCATTTATGATTGTTTTATTGGTGATTTTCGTGTTAATTCAGGTCTATCTTGGGTCAACTCTTACTTTTCTAATTCTACTATATGAAGCTAGTCCATTTAAGATCATATTGGATTTTGACCTTTTTCGCAGCAAACAGAGGTTTTTATGTTTCCGATATGCATCAATAAATGACAAGTTTTTACTGATTATGAGTTGGGGCGACGCTGTTCTAGGACACCTAGAAAGTGTTCTAGAAGCTGATTTTGCGGAGAGTTGTTTGTGGAGTTGCAAGGAAGTTACAATAGGGTTGTCAGCGGCGTTGGGAAGGATGTAGAAGCAAGATCTGCTGTAGACAGCAGATGGACTGAGTGCGGCAGCTATCTGGACTGAAAACGGCAAATTGAAAGTGATTTTGCAAGGTACGGGCGGCTGGACAGCGGACCGGAAGTAATAAAATGGTGGTTTGCTTCTGTGACCAGTAGGCGGTGGTAGTGGCTTTGATGGCAGCTCGGCTGAAAATCAGAGGATGAACAGCAAAATGACTTGTAGGGGTCGGTGAGGGGGATCTATCATATGTTCCTAGGCAAGTTACGGTCATATCACTTGCGAAAAGAAGAGGTTACAATACTCCGGAGACTAAAATTCAGAGAAAATATTTCTCAATTCATAAAATCAGAAACAAACTGAAATCCAAAAAGCCCAAAAGAAATATATAACTGAAGTTTAAACAACCAACAAGAAATATATGAAAGTTCCTAATAAGAAATAGCCTAAGGTGGTATGTGGCTGCAGCCTGAATTTATGTTAAATAGGATATATCAAATCCAATAACTCTGATCGTCAGTGCGACGCAGATGAACTCGCGAGTGACGACATGAAAATTTTTTTAAATCCTTCTCACAATCGGGTTTACTAAATCCGGAATTACTTCCTAACGAAGACGGAATGCTGGAAGAAAAGACGGAACACGAAAAATTTCAATTTAATGGAATGTTAGATTTAATTTTCTTGCTTTTTTTTTGATGTTTGGCGAATGCGGCTCCCGCATCTGGAAGGACATATCCCACATTATGACAGATTTTGCATTTTGATTTATGTGTGCATAGTTTTGTGCATTGCATCCTTAGATTTGTATTGTGCTATTGGGTATCTTATCTTAAATTTATATCAGTAAAAATATCGATCCTAAGGCATCTTGCATCTTATTTCTATACTCTCTTTAAGTTGTTTACATTGAGTTACCTCTCTCTTTACCCTCCTGCCCTCTCCTTATTCTCTTCATTAAACTGCGACCAACTCTTCATCATCCCTCTTACCCTAGTATTACCACCTAAGCAAAATTGCACGTGCTTCTTACCTAGTATCAATAATTATACATTATAAAACCATATCGGCCACTGTTGGTTTTCACTAGCACCATTTTCTTAATTGAAGTTATGAAATTTTCAACTTGTGTATTCTACATTTTCTTAATTGATTTTTATTACACTCATTTTAAATTTGGAAGATCAGCTGTTTACAAAAACACACAAAACTTGGAGCTACACAAATTTTTCAAAATACTGGCAGATTGGTTATTTGTATAGAATCAGCTGTTTTCCAAACGCACAAACCAAACAGCCAGACAACTTATCCGGATCAGCTGCTTATGAGCAGATTATCAGGATAAACAGCTTATCTGGATAATCTGGATAAGTTGCAGCTGCCCCCAAACATACCCTTTATCACCTTTAAATATCGTTGAAATTGACAATTTATAATTCTGTCAATTATGTTAGTTTTGTTGGTTCCTATACAATTTGTATCCAGGTAGGAAAACTGCGAGATCCGATGCTTTTTATTTTTTACGAATTTCTTTGGTCTGATGCTGTAATGAAAAGTTAACAGCTGATGCTACTGCAGGCTGAAACTTTATTTACAATCAAATATTGGCATTTTGTACCAGCTTATGTTATGTTTATGGCTTGATGCTGATACTTCCAAAACCTGAACGGTTAATACAATTTTCTTTTTATATTGTCAGTCAATAGCTGTTATGTTTATGGCTTGATGATTCTGATACTTCAAAACCTGAACGGTCAATACAATTTTCTTTTTATATCGTGGTCGAACTGAAGGAGGATTGACCAAGTATTTTCCTATTTCTGTTGGATTACATCAAGGGATCAACTTTAAGCCCATATCTTTTTGCTTTAGTTATGGAAGGTCTTGCTGGACATTTACAGGAGGATGTACCCTGGTGTATGCTTTTTGTTGATGATATCCTTCTCGTGGATAAGAGGAGAGAAAAAAGTCAAGAAAAAAACTTAAATTATGGAGGTCTGCATTGGAGTCTAAAGGCCTTCATTTGAGTATAACTAAAACTTAATACATGAAATGTAATTTTAGTAGTAGTAGCTCTAGCGATAGAAGTGTAACTTTGGGTGATTAAATTATTAATAGGTGTGAATGATTTAGATATCTCAGGTCTGTTGTTCAAAGTGATGGTAATATAGATGGGGATGTTGATAGTGGAATTCAAGTAGGTTGGTTGAAGTGGAGGAATGCTTCGAGCCTTTTGTGTGATAGAAAAGTATCGCTTAGACTGAAAGGAAAATTTTATCAGACGATGGTGAGACTTGCGATGTTCTATGGCGCTGAATGTTGGCCTTTAAAAGAGAAGCATAATACTAAGCTAAGTGATACCGAGATGAGAATAATTAGGTGGATGAGTGGTTTTACACTTAGAGACAAAATGCGAAATGTTTGTATTTGTGATATGGTTGGTGTAGATACTGTGACGGACAAAATTAGAGAAAAGTCATCTTAGATGGTTTGGTCACATTAAGCGTCGACCATCTGATGATCCGATTCGGAGAGTAGATGTTTTAGATTCAACTTATGTTAAGAAAGATAGAGGAAAACCTAGGAAGACCTAGGAAGACTTAGGCTTATTGTATAAAAAATGATCTTAATTTATTATAACTAAATGAAAATATGTACTAAATGGGACTCAATGGAGAAAAAGGATTCATGTAGTCGACCCCACGTAGTGGGATTAAGGCTTTGTTGTTGTTGTTTTAGTCAATAGCTGCATGTTGTGCAATTTTTTTTCTTTCCTGAGCGATTTGTTGGGTAATGTAGAGACTCGGTTCGCCGCAATTTAATTAGCTTTCTAATTAAGAATCCCACCCACCGCTTACTAACCTTCCTACCTACCACTCACCCACTACATTCCACCTACCTCCCACTACCGCTTTCCTGATTTCTATAAATAGCCTTTTATAGTTTGTCATAAACAAACTAAGCCAAATCCTCTAAGAGAGAAAAAAATGAAGAGAGAGAGAGAGAGAGGAAGGAAGAGATGAAAATAGAAATTTTCTTGTAAACGTCAATGAGAGAAAGAAATGAAGAGAGAGAGAGAGGAAGGAAGAGATGAAAATAAAAATTTTCTTGTAAACGTCCAGACGTCGACAGTGTAATTCATCGAAGTAATAAATCCTCTGCAGCTCCATGGACGTATGCAAATTTGCTGAACGACGTAAATCTGTGTCTCGCTTTAGTGTTTTTCTGCATGCAATTTTTCTCGTTTCATTTTTCGCTTTATTGTCGTCGTTTTTTCACAACACGATTTACACACATAACCCACTATTATGTATTTATATGTCCAACACCTGAATTTTGATATTTACATGTATTACACTCAAATCTTTAACAATACATAAGAAATACCACTATTATATCTTTTTTAAACTTATACATACCTTTTCATACATAATATTTGTTGTGATACACTAAAGTGTTATAAATATACATATTAACTTTTACCTATCAGATATGTAAATAAAGAAGAATTATGTGGGATGCATATAAATTTTCATTTGTTTTATGAATTGTTTAGTTTTTTGATTTCTCCATATTCTTCCTTGTAAAATCTGAGCTGATATATATTATTTGAATTATCCTATAACCTGCTACTGCAATTATGTACCAGGCCGAGTCATTAACTGGGATAAAAAATCCGATTCTAGCAGGAAGGGAACTGATTGATACAGGTGTTCGCATTAAGTGGGTTGTTATTAAAATGGGAGCCAAGGGATCGATGCTGATCACCAAGTCGACCATTTCTTGTGCACCTGCATTCATGGTAACGTGCCAATCTAATTTAATGATTCGTTTGGGACAGCTTTTTAATTGCTTTTGTGGTCGGAAAACAAC
>JXCR01075754.1:0-34841 GCA_002079205.1 Phalaenopsis hybrid cultivar
GATGTGAGTCCCAGTGCTTTCCTTCCTAGCGTGACATATATTCTCCTGTCGTCTCTTAACTCAGATGTAACTTCCCTGATGGTATTCTGAGTTGCTCTAGTTCCTCTATTTCACTTAGGTTGGGTATGGAGTTTTACTTCTAACCCTGTAATGAATCATAAGACAACAGACGATGTCTTTGTTCGACTAGTTTTAGCTCGGATGTAACTTCCACAGTGGTATTTCGAGTTGATATAGTCCTTTTTGTTTCACTTATTTTCTACACATTCTTTGGAATCAGGGTCATATTGTTGATTCCTTTCTCTACATATTCTTTAATGTCATAGCTGAATTCTGAGTATTGCTTTTGCATATACTTTGAAAATCGACATTTGAAATTATTTGAAAATTCAAATCCACAACATCAATTTGAAAAGATATCTATCAATCCCCAGTTAAAAACTTAACTTCACTTCAAAATTCTATCTCAATCTTTGTTTTAACCTTAGTATGGTTACTTGGACATTCTTGAGGAATCAGATTGATCATTTCGGTCAACGCCAATAGACGCATTGTGCTTGTGTAGCACACCACACTTATTTGGGGTCCATTTGTTGACCTCATTTTGGGTGTCTTCTTTTTCCCTTCTCTAGATACCCTAGGATCTAGCCTTATGATTCCTCTATTTTGACTCTCTTAGAGGACTAGACTGGGACTCCCACCTTTAGAAATTCAAGCCATTTCCTCACTTTTTGCAGTTTCATATGGACGATTTTAGATCCTCAACATTCGATCGAGTCAATCGAAAAGCTGATTTATTGAAGCCCAAATTTAGCTCCTATAGAAATTTGAAAGATGTAGGTGGACACTGTAGTGCGTGTGTTGTTTGACTTGCCACTGTGAGCGCCATATTTGACTTTGGTTGTTGCTTATGTGAGGACCATTCAATATTTTCATCTTACTCGTTAAATGGCTCTGATCGGGTCAAAATAATTTCATTTGTCATTTCACACGCAAATCAAAGTTAATTTGAAGTGATCGACGACGACTTTGTCCAGATGACTCCGGATGATGAAACGGACTGCACCATCGCATCCGGAACATCAATTTTATCTAGGGAAAACACCTATTTTGTTGGGGTCTTGCACTCGCATAAAATTCTAAATTTTCAAAAATAAATAAATAAATAAATAATAATATTATTATTATTATTATAAAAGAAAAGTTTCTTTTTCTCTAAACCCTCGGGTACTATCCCCTTTGCCCTAGCCGAAGCCCCTTTTCCCCCTCTTTTGACCAAATCTTGGAGATCCATTGCCGGTCTTCCAGTCATCTCCGCCCTTTCCGAGCTCTCGTCGCCGATAGCTTCTCCGGTAGTTCGTTTATAACGGTTTTTCCTGCTCGAAGGGATCTGGTAACCCTTATTTTGAATTTTGATGAATTTTTTTTTCCCTTCAAGGTGTTTCTCGTCACCTCCTTTTTTTTATTGCCGGTTTGCTCTGGCCCTCTCGATGACTATAAATACCCCAGGAGGGGAAGAAGATAGGGGATGGTTTTATTTTTTTTTTGTTGAGATTTCGGAAAAAAAATAGTGCTGCTTTTTTGGAACCGTTCTTACTTGCAATTTCTCCCCACTCTCTCCTCTCTTGAACTAGCAAGAAATTCAGTTCTCTTTTCAAGTTCTTGAGGAAGATTGGGTTTTGATTCTTCTTTGGAGAATTTGGAGAAACACAGTATTGAGATCTCTTTCTCTTTTGGAAGTTTCTGTTTCAGGATTTTCTTACTCTTCTCATTCATGCGTTAACAAGGAGTTAAGGTCAGGTTTCATTTATTCCTAGAATGTTGTTTAATCTTTAGATTAATTGTCTATATGATAATCTCCTTTGAATTAAGAAATGGATAGATCAAATGGAAATGATACTTTGGTTTGATCATCTCTTTGATGAAGAAACAAAGTTTCATCGTGAATATTTATACCATGGTTGTTTCTTCGTGAATATCTATACCATGGCTGCCTTTACTTATCAATACTGGAAATATTTTTAATGACTTGGATAGCCATTTGGTGGCTTGGCTTTGGCTTTTGGTTATTTGCTGGAATTGATCTAGCTCTTATGTGGAAGTTCAATTACATTTCCTATAACTCTCTTTATTTGAACTTCNTGAAACACTTTTAATGACTTGGATAGTCATTTGAGGCTCGGTTTCTTTTTTTATCCTCCTTGCTGCCCCCTTTGTTTGAATATTGCTGGAAAAACATTTGGAATTCTTTTGGTTTCTCTTTGTTGTTTCTTGTTTAAATACATGCTTGAGATCAGTTTTAATAACTTGGATAACCATTTGGTGGCTCGGTTTTGGCTTGTTGGTGGCCTATTCCTTTTGGTTGTTTGCTGAATTCGATCTAACTCTTATGTGGAAGTTCAATTATGTTTCCTATAGCTCCCTTCATTTGAACTTTAATATTGAAAGAAATTTAAAGATCTGGATAGCCATTTGGCGGCTTGGTTTTAGCTTGGTAATGGCCTATTCCTTTCGGTCATTTGCTAGATTTGATTTAGCCTTTATATGGAGGTTCAATTACATTTCCTGTAATTCTCTTTATCTGAACTCCAACATTGAGAACATTTTAATGATTTGGAAATACATTTGAAATTTGGGTTTTGGTTCTCTTTGCTGTCTTTTATTTGAGTGTTACTGAAAATGCATTTGGAATTTAGGTTTTAATTCTCTTTGCTGCCCTTTATTCAAATGTATGATTGAAATCATTTTCACGGCTTGGAAAGTATATTTGGGATACATTTCTTAGCTTCTTTTGCTGCCTTTTTTTTTTTGAATAAGTTGGGGAAGGATATTTTGGCTTTGAAATTCATTTAAGAGCCATGTTTTTGTGCCTTTAGCTGCCCTATTCTAAATATTTGTGGAAGGTTTATATGCAGATTTTGAACGATTTTTTTTAGCTAATTTTGTAACTCTAGCCACTCCATTTGAAACGTTTTTTTTTAGATCTATATACAGGCTTTGAACAATTATTTGGGGTTCGGTTTCAGTTCTTGGACTCTGTATTGGGTTTGGTTTCAATTCATGCTCCTTGCTGGAATTTGATTCTGATCCCCACTACATGTTGGGGTTCGGTTTCAATCCCTGCTCTTTACTAGAATTGATTTTGATCTCTGTTGGGGTTCGGTTTCGGTTCTTCCTCTCTGTTGGGGTTTGATTTCGATCCCTCCTCTTTACTAGAATTGATTATGATCTCTGTTGCGGTTCGGTTTCGGTTCTTTCTCTCTGTTGTTGTTCGGTTTCTGGTTCCTGCGCTTTGTTAGAGTTGGTTTTGGTTTCTGCTCTCTATTAGGGCTCGTTTTTTTATGCTTGTAGCTCACCCTTATACAAATACTTGCTGGAATTCATTTTGTGGTTTGAAAATATACACTTGGGACTCAGTTTTTAACGCCTTTTGCTGTACCTTGTTCGAATATTTGCTGACAGTCACTTTTAAGATTTGAAAAAATTTATTTGGAACTTGGTTTTGGTTCTCCTTGTTGCTTCCTTGTTTGAACATATATAGAAGATCATTTTAATACCTGTTTGGGGCCTGTTCTTATACTTCTTGCTATTTCTGTTTTTAAAATGTATTGAGATCGATTCTTTGATTTTAAATAAACAGATGGGGGCTGATTCTATGCTCATTTATGCTTCATTTGAATGCATGAAAAAAAGGAATATTTCTGATTTGAAAATTTACATTGGAATTGTAATTCCCATACCTCTCGTTACCTTATTTGATTGTACAAATTGAAACTTTGGAGTGATGTTTATTTAATCTTTAAAGGTTGTTGGAATTAGCTTTCGGCTTATATTAATTATGTGGATTTGAATTCGATAACACAATAATGCATCACATTTCTTTATGAAAAGTTCATGAGATTTACAATAGGGACATGCACATGTTAAAGTTTAAACTTAAGGTAGAAGGTGGATGTTATAGAAATGCTTAAATAAATGCTCTTTCCATTTCTCTTGATATAGAATATACAAAATTTGTTGAATGAGCATATGAATTATTGAGGTGGCCTATTAGTTCGAGAAGAGGGGTAATAAGCGATGATGCAAAGAACCATTTGACAACTTTGATTTTAGCTTAAATATAAAATCAATACTCAATTAGTGTGATGCCCTTTCACCCCTAAATCATCAACAGCTCTAAACCCTTTCAAAAGACCTGGGAATTAGTATTTAGAAAAGAACAGGTACTACAGATATTACACATATATTACACAGATACTACACCCACAAAAGAACAGATACTAACCCCACAAAAGAACAAATACTACACCCACAAAAGAACAGATACTACACCCATAAAAGAACAGATACTACCCCCACAAAAGAACAGATACTACAGACACTGCACATATATTACACTCAAAAAAGAACAGATACGACCCTACACTGTAAACACTATATCCTGACTAATACATGCATATCACCTACACGTACTTTTCATATATCACATAGTACATCTTGCACACTACATACAGATACACCACATACCTTTATTTGATGGATCTAAGTATCATCATATCACCTTTTTATATTGTAGACACTATATCCATACACTACGCCCTACACGATAGATACTACATTTCACGTACACATGTATTGTATGTTGATAAGTTCAGATACTACATTTCATGTATAGGTGTACTACACTTTGATGAGTTCAGATACTCCATTTCACATACACATACACCACACTTCGAGAGGTTCAGATGCTACTTTATTCACGTATTCACTAAATGATAGATTTTAAGACTGTCTGATCATAGGGGTGATTTGTTGGTGTCCTCTAGTTGATGGTGATAGGTTGACCTCGATATATCAGTTACCCGTGGGATCGAGATAGAGACAAAAGAGGTCTAGTCTGAGCTTATCCCCAAATTGAAATCTTATATCCCATCTTGAAACTTTCATATGCTCATCATTTAACCTTTCCTTTATAATTTGCAAATGTTTTCTTAACCCATTTATATCATATAATTGCAATCTGTTTTGAAGCTTTAACAGAATCTGATCAGGTACGCCTTTATTTATTTAATTTCCATATTTATTTTTCTGCATATTTTCTTTTATTTTGTATCGTACTATACTTTGTTATATATCTCATGCAATTTCCTATCACCTTTTGCAGCATAGTCTTTTTATCTGTTCTTTGTTGTACTATATACATTTACCAGTATTCATGCTTTAGTTGCTACCTTTCTAGTATGTTTGTACAATCCCTTAGAATAGGTCGTTCGAGGCATGATTTTTTTTATTGTTCTCTCTTCTCTCTCTCCTCTTCTCGGAATGAGACGACGACGTGGTCGGTTGACTATTCATCTCAGGGCAACGGTCAAGACAACTATCAAAGACTGAAGGATGAGTTTATGCAGAATCTTGATAGACTTAAATAACATACCTATAGGACATCGAGGTTGTTTGTTTGGTACGACGTAAATCCTCACATTATCTTTTAGGATTTTCTACAATTTTCATGTCGTACGATATAAGTCCTAAACTTTTTTAGGTTTTCCAAGGTTGTTGTCTGGTACGACATAAATCCTCACATTTTCTCGGCCTATTTGCATATGATATACAGATATAAGTCCTGAATATCTAAATAATTTGCAGGACTGAAACATCAAATAATTTCTCTTTCCAAGACGTAAAACCAAACCATAGATTAATTTGAGATGTTACTAAATCTCCTTCAGTATCTTCGACATCTCCTACTTTTTGTTCATTTGGATTCTAAAAATAACTGTTACTATTAGAGCATATCTTATTTGACTTTTCCTATAAACAATCATGGAAACTTGAACGTTGAATTCTTGAAGACAAAACCTCTGATCATTATCGAGAGTTTTCTTAGGTGATTTCGGTTGTCTAAGTTGTAATTAACTATAGGGGCTTGCTCCTATAGGGAATTTAAGAACCTAGATTAATCTAAACCCTATCAAATATGTATATTAGATAGGGGAATTTGTCAGCTATAAATTTTGCGGACCAAAATAGATTCATAAACTTTTAAGTTTAGATAGTTAAGCCTACCGATAAGTGATACGTTCATCCTTAAAGATGATATATCATTTATGGTATCGTGCTCAGCTATTTAAACTATTAAATATATGAGATCTATTCAGTCTCATCATTTTAAAGAAAATAAAAGATACTGATTTCAAAAAATTAAAATTACATTGAATTTATATATATATTAAATTCCAAATTTAAATTTTAAAAATCTTATTTTCAAAAAAAATATAGCCGAAAATTATATTTGTAAATTAAAATGTCCTTCCGAAGCTGGCGATGTGATTTCAATTCCAATGATCGACAGCTTCTTACGGGCAACTCCTCAAACAAAAAATAGCGCTGATATCTTCTCGCCACTCTGAAGGGGACAAGCTTTTCTCTCCATACAAATAAATATTATTTTCACACATCTGTAATGTGTCCATCTCCCTCTTGGACCAAACTACCCTTCTTATGCTGGCATACTTTACCCATTTATGTCTTGGGAAGGTACAACCAACTCCTTGGACTTCAAGTCTAGCTGTTCAACCATCTTTGAACAAAGGGGTTTAGAAGGCCATTAAGAACTCTTTAAATTTTTATGTGGGGACGGACCCCCCTATAGGTGTGTTAGTGGATTAGTTACACTTGGGCATTTTATGCCATTAATGGGTCCCGCACTGGGTCCTAAAATACTTCACATCTCCCTTCCAAATTTGATTTACTATTCTGCAAATTAAACCAAATTGTGTTGTGCTGCGCACACTTTGAAATTTTCTTATATTAATTAAATTTTACACCTTTTCTTAAAACAAGATCTTAAAATCATAAATTAAGACCAGCTTGGTCTACAGATCAACCTCTACTTTCAGTGCTTGCACTAAAAATTATGAGGTTTTTGGCCATATAGCTAACCCTAAAACTTTATGTTTTCAAGCCCGCTGCAATGACTTACCCAACGCTGACCTTTTCCTTCAACCTGCCGACGAGTCACGAATCCCGCAACCTTGCTCCTACCATCAAATTTGGAGCTGGATTTAAAGATCTCGACGTCATCCTCGGGAAAGCCTCGTTCGTGGTAATGAAGATCGCCGCTCCAGAAATACAGGAGCCATCTGCAGAATTCAACGTGAACTGCCTTCAAGACTTCCCTACCTGTAAGTCTAAAACTACTGCCGTCGCGGTATCCGCCAAACCTGCTAGCCCCGTTGCTGGTAAAGGGAAAGAAGTGATGATTATTGAGGATCCGACTGAGGAATTAACTGTCCCACCACCCGTGTTTGAAATCAGATCAACTTTGAGGATTGTATCGCTGACCCGAATTCAAAAGTGGAACAGTAATAGAAAAGCTCGGAGGGTCATTAAAGCATAGGCTCCCAAGGAGACACCCATTGAGGAGGAGTTTCATCAAGTTGAAGAAGTGTTTCCGGAAATTTATCCACTCAAGCGAGGAATTAGATTCCGTCCTCTGACAAATACCAAGGGATATTGGAGTATGTGAAGGATCACTATCGCATTACCATCACTTCATGAACACAGTGAGGAGAGAAAGAAGTTCACTCCTATCACTCGAGTTAGTGCAGTTTTCAGAAAGCTTGCTACCAAAGAAGGATGTTTGGTTAGTGAGTTACTTAAATGAGTGGGAGGTGGTATTTCTTCTCGCACGAAGAAGGAAATTTTGAAGGGCATCAAATCCGCCAGACAGACCCACAAGAAAACTGGAGTGCCACCTACTCACATCCCCGTTTAGTTCCGTTTAGGGAATAAAGTTGATACTGCAGTGATTACTACTGATTATACTGCTACCAAGACCACTGGTCATTGACCGGCTAAGTCGAGACTGGGTCCGAAGATCTTACCTGTCACCCATTATGGAGATATTCCTACAATCCTGAAAGCAAAGACAAGACGATTACCTGACACTGTAGCGAGTCTAGACCATGGGGAGCATACTTTCCCTCGACATATTGATGTTTCTAATAAGATGCTCCATCCTAAGACATCATTGTCAAAAATAGAAAAGGTATGGATATCCAAGGTCGCCGCACCGATACAGTCTAGTGAGCCCACAGGACAAGAAATGAAACCAGGGTCTGAAATATCTGATATCGTCGTTACAATAGACAGCGAGATGGAGGAGCAAGTAGAGGATGTTCATCAGGGTCCTTCAGATCTTAAAGTGATCAAGGAATCAATAATTGAAGAGAAAGTTGAGATACTTAAGATCAAGATTTCTGATTTAGCTCAAGAACATGGAGTTTCTGTCAGTAGCGATGATGAAAATTTTGATTATAATGATTACTTGGAGGAGGATTTCATGCATGTCCATGTGATCTAAACTAGAGCCATCACATCTGTGTGTGAGGCTCAACCTCACACCAAAGAGAATGCCATAGATGAGCTGCGTAGGGTTATCCTCCTAAGGGATGAGCAAGTTAGTCTATTGGAGGAAAAAAAAGAGATGACTGAAGCTATGATCGCCATGGCCACCATTCAGAGGCAATCACGAGCACCGCAATTGGCTTCTTCAGAGATTAATCAGCCAGAAATCATACACATTATAGATGAAAGAAGAGATGCTACTTCAACAAACAAAGATGAGCAACTAAAGAAAGATTCTCCATCAAGTGCCATGACAGAAAAGGAGTTCAAGTAAATGGTTGAACAAGTGCGGGACGCCTTAGCCCAATCCAAGGGAGGTGCATCAATTTTGAAGGGTAGACCTAACCTGGAGGAATTCAATGTCGTGCCTTTCCCCAAGGGTATTGTGGCTCCAAACTTCAAGATATTCGATGAGACTGAAAATCTCAGACAACATATAGCACATTTCCGAGCCAGTTGTGTCAACACGAGAAATAATGAAGCTCTACTCTGCCAGTAGTTGGTCAGCAGCTTGTCAGGAATTTCTTTTGACTAGCATGTTGACTTGCCCAACAGGTCAGTTAAAACATTTTCTGAATTGGAACAACTTTTTGTGAAAAGATTTATCAGGGCGCAATACCATGTGTCGGGGCGCAATACAATGTGTCTATTAGAGAGCTCATGATGGAAAAGCAAAAGCCTAGCGAAACTTTAGTAGACTATATTTTAAGGTGGAGAAACCTTAGCATGAAATGTGAACCTCGACTACAGGAACATCATGCGATTGAAATTCTACTCAAGAAGAAGAAATCACAAAAGTTAACTTAAGGAGCGAAAAAGTGTTACCACCAAGAACAGCTCCAACATACAAAGAAAAACAGATAATGACTCGAGAAGAGATACCTCCACCTCCATCAGTGGAAGAACCGCATGATCAAGATAAAATCGAAGGATCATAAAAAGTAGACTACAACGTGCTAGCTCATCTTAAGATGTTGCCGACCCGATTAAGCATCTACGATGCTCTGATCCTATCAAAGGATATGGGAGAGTCTCTGATTACAACTTTGCTTGACCCAGAAATTTTGTTAGCTTAGTTGGCCAGCACATCCTTAGATGAAGTTTGCCCATTGAAAGAACAGTCAGGAGTGACCTTCATGATAAAGACTTGCTGTTCGGTACCGCCGACCACAACCGTCCACTCTACATCTCCGTCAACATCGTCAGATTTATGCTATCCAGAGTTTTAGTGGATCCTGGAGCATCTCTTAACTTGATGAGCCTACAGACATTGTCCTATTTGGATATTGAAGCTCAAGATCTTATTGCCGATAAGATGATGTTAAGAGGATTCAACCAAAAGGGAGAAAGAGCCCTTGGATCAATAACCGATAAGATGATCTTAAGAGGATTCAACTAGAAGGGAGAAAGAGCCATCAGATCAATTGCATTACTTATGAAGGTTGGATAACTCGTAAAAAACACTAAATTTCATATCATCGACGTTGAGACCTCTTTTAACTCTCTATTGGGTCGACCGTGGATTCATGAGCACAATATAGTTCCATCATCTCTACATCAGTGCATCAAATACCAGCAAGATTGTCAATAAAATTGCATCAAGGGAGACCTATAACAATTTTCAGTGCATGAAGTTGGTATCCATGAAGATGCTGCCTACTATGCACCTCCAAAAATGACTGTCTTCTCTCATGAAGTTGTCACAAAAAAATAGGAAGATTCAGAAGAATCACAAAAAGGAGGCCATTCAACTCCGCTTCAAAGATCTTCCACCACTTCCTTGCAATGAGATGGTGAAAGGTCTTTTAGTTTGCGCACCCGAGGTTGAGGCTGGGAACGTGGATGAGGAAGGATCAATTTAATTGTTGAACGGACTAGGACAACTATCAACATTGGCGATGAAGACAGTTCTGAAGATGAGATTATGATGAAAAGATAGAAGAAACCTCGGTACGAGATATCCTTAGAAGATACAAAAAAGAATTAATATGAAACAATGTATGATCGGATTAACCACTATGTGAATGTTATGACCCTTAATCTGATTCTCACTCAAAAGGTCAAGGAAGTCCGTAATGTTGGTTCAAAGATGATCAAATCTTACCTTGCTTCTTCCTCCACTGAGATTAAAAAACATGTAAATTTAGATGTTGATTCTAATGAATTAATGGAATTGCCTTTTGGTTACTTCCTCCTTGTGTTCAAAAGTTAATAGGGACACTTACTAAAAAAAATGCCAAAAGATAAATTTCAATTCTTTAAAAAACTATGGAATGGTAAAAGTCGTGCTCCAAATTCAAAATAAGGTCTCAGATTTGGTACAGTAGGACCAGTTGATGATTCTGGATTTTTCATGGTTGTTATTGGTGAGTCAGAAGAAGATTGCCTAAATATAGAGGACGAATCTACTGATCAACTAAAAGAAGATGCTCCCCTAGAATTTGATGAGGAAATTAAATCTACCATTGATGAATTGAAAGAGATTAACCTTGGGACTGAAGAACAACCCCGACCTACGTTTATAAGTTCTCTACTCAATGACGATGAATCTGCAAAATTTATTAAACTATTAACAAAATTCAAAGATTGCTTCGCATGGAGTTTTGATGAAATGTCAGGACTGTCATCAGAGGTTGCAGTCCATAAACTCAGGGTGGACAAGAATATAACCCCAGTAAAACAAGCTCCCAGGAGAATGCGCCTCGAAATAGAGTAACAAGTCATCGCCGAGGTGAAGAAATTAATAGACGTCAACTTTGTAAAAGAAGAACAATACCCACGTGGTTAGCTAACATTGTATCTGTTAAGAAGAAAAATGGGCAGATCTCTATTTGTGTCGACTTCAGAGATTTGAACAAAGCATGTCCAAAAGACGAGTTTCCACTACCTATACTAGAGATGATGGTGGATATCACTTCAACAAATGAAATTTTCTCTTTCATAGATGGATCGTCGTGATACAACCAAATCAAGATGGCTCCCAAGGATGCAGCACTTACAGCCTTCATAAAATATATTGGAACTTTTTGCTACACAGTGATGTTGTTCGGCCTAAAGAACGTCAGAGCAACATATCAGCATGCAATGACAAATATTTTTGACGACCTCATTCACAACCAAGTAGAATGCTACATGGATGATTTGTTTATCAAAAGAAAATAAAAAATATACCATTTATACGATTTGAGGATCGTGTTTGAACGACTATGATGATATGATCTTAAAATGAATCCCTTAAAGTGTGCCTTTAGCGTTACCTCCTGGAAATTTCTAGGATTCGTTGTCCGTCATCGGGGAATTGAGGTCGACCCAGATAAGATTAAAGCTATCTTGGAAATGCCTCCACCTAAAACCTTGAAACAACTACGTTCCTTCCAGGGGAAGTTAGCATATCTGAGACGCTTTATTTCTAATCTCTCAGATAGGTGTCAGCCTTTCTTGACATTAATTAAAAAGGACCCCAAATTTATTTGGGAAGAGAAATGCCAGCGGGCTTTCGAGGATGTTAAACAATATTTAATGACACCTCTTGTCTTGGTAGCCCCTATCCCAGAGAAATCGTTGATACTTTATACCGCGGCTTTAGATGACTCCCATGGAACCCTCTTAGCCCAAGTCAATGAGGAGGGTGTCAGCGCTATTTTTGGTGGGTTTGTGGGGAGTTGCGCATAAGAAGCTGTCGATTGTCGGAATCAAAATCCCGTCGCCCGCTTCGGAAGGATGTTGAAGTATGAAATCAAACTGATCCCATATTTTTCATAGTTTAAAATGAAAGAGCACTGTATCTGTATCTATCCCGAAGGATAAACACAAGAATTGAGGATGAGGCTCATTCAAATAAACTAAATATCTATCCCAAAGGATAAACAAAAGACTTGAGGACGAAGCTCGATCAAATAAACTAAGGAAAGTATGACGTCCGCTTGGTCTGCGAAACCTTCATAATTACTGACACATTTCCCTATTTAATATAAAGGATTAAATATGCTTTATATTAAGCTGGGTTCGGACATGCTTCCTATAAAGGCAAGCCCTTATAGTTAACTACATCTTAAATGACCAAAGTCACCTAAGCAGACTCTTGATAAAAATCAAGAAATATTATCTTCAAGGAGTTTCAAAGGGTAGGACTTTTCAATCTCGATAAAAATCAGGAGAAATATTATCTTCAAGGAGTTTCAAAGGGTAGGACTTTTCAATGTTTCGATAAAAATCAGGAAATATTATCTTCAAGGAGTTTCAAAGGGTAGGACTTTTCAATGAGACCCGATAAAAATCAAGAAATATTATCTTCAAGGAATTTCAAAGGGTAGGACTCTTCAACGAAATAACTCTCAATAAAAATCAAGAAATATTATCTTCAAGGAATTTCAAAGGGTAGGACTCTTCAACGAAATCGAACGTAGAGGTATGAAAGGGGATTGGTTCAAATTTGGAACATTTTATTGTAGAATCCAAAGGAGGAAGAACTAGAGGATGTCATGGATCCAGAGGAGAACCTCGGTGACTTCTCAAGCTATCCTAATGTTTGGCTTCCGTAGAGGTGTGGAAGGGGATTGGTTCAAATTTGGAACATTTTATTGTAGAATCCAAAGGAAGAAGAACTAGGGGTGAATGGGGATTGGTTCAAATTTGGAACATTTTATTGTAGAATCCAAAGGAAGAAGAACTAGGGGATAGGATTGGTTCAAATTTGGAACATTTTATTGTAGAATCCAAAGGAAGAAGAACTAGGGGATGTGGGGATCCAGAGGCGAACCTTGGTGACTTCCCAAGCTATCCTAATGTTTGGCTTTAGTTTTGAGTTCAGAGGAGAACCCTGGTGACTTCCCAAGCTATCCTAATGTTTGGCTTCAGTTTTGAGAAGAAATAGAGGAGAACCTCGGTGACTTCCCAAGCTATCTTAATGTTTGGCTTCAACTTTGAGGAGAAGTAAGAGGAGAACCCTGGTGACTTCCCAAGCTATCATAATGTTTGGCTTCAGTTTTGAGGAGAAATATTTAGGTCTTAAGGAGAACCTCAGTGACTTCCCAAGCTATCATAATGTTTGGCTTCAGTTTTGAGGAGAAATATAGAACCTCAGTGATTTCTCAAGCTATCGTAATGTCTGGCTTCATTTCTGAGGAGAAATATTTAGGTGTTTTGTCCTGCCAATTTAATTACTTAGGGCTTACATTCCTGTGAAACTGTCACACAAATAGCCTGGAAGATGTGAGGGTTTAGGTCATGACAAACGAAAACCTCGGAATCCTAAGACGAGTTAGGGCTTATATTGTACGGCAGAGCTATACAAAAGCCTAAAGATATGGTGAGGATTTACGTTGCATTAGCGAGCAACCTCGAAGTACTATGACTTTGTTGTTTAAGTCTAAGGGATGAATATTGGTTTTGCTGGGGAAGACAGATTTTTCTGTTGAAGATGGTCGTGCTGCCCACCATGCTAGCTCCAAGTTCCTCACCGCATAGAGTTTGAGTTTTCTAGTGTGTCAAGTTATAATATCAAATCAAGTGGTCCAATGGTTGAAGTTCTTTAAATTTTATGAGGGAATATTAAAGTTGATTAGTGCGACACCGGTTAGGATCCTACAATTCCCTCGTTCTGACACCACTATTTTCTATTGGATTCACTTAGTTAAAATGAACTTATTGAACTCAACTTAATGAGTTCCATAATTTCATTTAAATCATGAGAAGTCTTGTTAGCAACCGTAGGTTACCTCCTCCGAGGGATTCCCGATCATCCGATAGAGACTTCTTAATTTAGTTACAATTGTAGTTTTGTGTGATATTTATGATTAAATTTTGAGTTGTTTTATATTTTTAATGTTGTGCGGTGAATTTAATCTTGGTTGATTTTAAATTTGGTTTTGGTTAACATGCAAGTTTATGTTGTTTTCATACATGTAGGTAAATGCAAGCATAAATCATATAAGGAAAAGACACAAAAAAGACTGTACTATAAATTATAAAAGCGTATCGGACGAGTCTTCTCATTCCACCACCTGTGAGGGCATTTATGAAGAGCAGGAAAAGTAAAGTTTTGGTGGTTTTCCTAACTCTATGTTTTATTTCGGTGAGTCTTTAAAAGTTTAATTAAGGATGTTTTCATTGAGCAAAGTATATTAAGTTTAATAGGCCTTTGAGGTATCCAACAAGTTAGGAGGAGGAAGGAGGTCCATGCCTCCCTCTCACCAACTGGCGAAAAGTCTCGAGTCCATCTAAACTTATTATGTTGCTTAATGGTTCATCCTTTGAATACTTCTAATGCTCGGTGAACATTGATGTCTTAATCATCCCTAAGAAATGGGTAATTATCATTTATCATTTAATTTGAAAATTATGTGAGTGAGTTTCCTTAAAAGGGCAAGTTGGTGTAACCCGAACACTTAGCCAATTTTTTTTATTATGCTTAGTGGTGTTTCAAGGATGTTTGATTATGTTATGTTTATTTCTCTAATCCTCATTTAATCAATTTTGATTTACCTATCACCAAAAAGCCCTTAAGATCTAGGTGAGTGTCTTGGATCTTTATTTGAAAATCAAAATAGGGGTATTAAATTGATTAATTATTGACTTCAAAAGTCATACCCCTAAGTCCAGGATCATTGAATTTTAATAAACTTCCAAATTTTAATAATTTAGAAATTTATTATTAACTTAATTAAGAAAGTAAGATTGGTTTCTACCAATTAACCCCTTGTATTCTAAACATCAAAGAATGTCCTAATGTTTAACAAAGGTGTTTGAGAGTAACCCTGGTCAAGCATAGAACCGTCGGGTTGTTCCAAGTTCCTTAGACATTGTTAAGTCATTGAGTTAATCCACCATGTTATATTAGGGATCATTTATGTTTTCATTTGCTCAATAACATCTTGATGTCTTAATTAGCCCATGAGTACGACCAATGGTCAATTTAAGAGTTATGAGATTGAGCACCCTGAAGGGTGGTGTCTATAGTATTTCAGGAACTTATACATTCTCACCTTTCAGTTAGGCATGAGCAGGTTGTATTTTAAGATGTTTCATGTTCTTTTATGGTGATTTATATTTGTTTCTTTATCGATTCCTTCAATATGTTAGATCAGACCTAGTTCATTATCAAGCTCTTAAGGTTAGGGGGAGAACTTGTAATTTTTGAAAAAATTGGTGATGTATGTTTAATTTATATCTTGTATTACCACTAGTAAGGTGTTAAAATTAGTGGTGAAATTATCCCAATGCATGTACCCCTCACTCGTGCATCATCCATGTTTAATTTTATCTTATTCTCAATAATTTAAAAAATTACATTTTTACAATTCTATAGAAAACATTACGAGTCAGCTGCTACCTTGGCTACCCTTCCAATCTTAGACATTTCAGCAAGATGAACATCATAGTTCACCTCCCTCCACTCTGATTTATCCTAAAAATTAGGCCCAAAGTGTAAATCCTAAAATTATCGTTACACACCTAGGATTTACACTCGTATAACTATTGTATTTCAATTCCAATGGTCATGAAACCTCACTTACCTTATACCCATAAGCTAATTAACACCTAAGAGGTGAAATGAAATCTTTTTTTACATTTTTTTTGTATTTATTTGAGCTAAAAAATGTGAATTTTCAAGGATAATTAAGTTAATTTGTAAAAACATGTTTTCTATCCTTCAAAAAATTTTGTGGTGTTCCTAAAGGCCAGATTTTTTGATATGTATTTTAATTTATATTGGTTTTTAATTTTTCCCGAGAAATCTTTAACAATAAATAAAATTCAAATAAAAATAATCGTCAAATAAATAAACAACAATAGAAATTCCTTTTAAAAAATCAACCAATTAAAAATAAAACTTTAAAGACATATTTTGAAAAATTAAACGTGATGAAAATCTGTTGAGTGAATTCTCTCATTCTCATAGTTTCTTACTCTTTGTGCGCGCATCACATCCATTTTTTTCTGTATTAACTCTCTTTACATCCCTGCGAAATTTTGCATTCTGCACAAAACCACACAAAACTCTACAAATCTTCTTCAACAAAATCGACCTTTCCATATGACACACTTCTGGAAATTCAACATCACAATCTCTTTATAAATTTCAATTTGGATTTTTGAATCAGCACCTAAATTCTGATTCCTATCTTTCGGATCAGTACCTAAATTCTGATTCCTATCTTTCAAGGTCGATACCTAAATTTCGACTCTCTTCCTGAGATTGATACCTAAATTTCAATTCTCATTTTCAGATAGTACCTAAATTTTGATTCCTATCTTTTGCATTAGTACCTAAATTCTGATACCTATCTTTCGAGGTCGATACCTAAATTTTGACTCTCCTCCTGAGATTGATAACCTAAATTTCAATTCTCATTTTCGAATGAGTACCTAAATTTTGATTCCTATCTTTCGAGGTCGTTACCTAAATTTTGACTCTGCTCCTGAGATTGATACCTAAATTTCATTTCTCATTTTTTAATTAGTACCTAAATTCTAATTCCTACCTTTCAAGGTCGATACCTAAATTTTGACTCTCTTTTCGAGATTGATACATAAATTTCAATTCTCACATTTTGATTCAGTACTTAAATTCTGATTCTCACCCTTTGAGGTTGATACCAAAATTTTGACTCATTGATACCTAAATTTCAATTCTCACATTTTTGGGCCAGTACTTAAATTCTGATTCTCACCTTTCGAGGTTGATACCTAAATTTCGACTCTCTTCTTGAAATTGATACCTAAATTTCAATTCTCACATTTTCGGGTCAGTACTTAAATTCTGATTCTCACCTTTCGAGGTCAATACCTAAATTTTTACTCTCTTCTCAGAATTGATACCTAAATTTCAGTTCTCTCATTTTCGGGTCAGTACTTAAAATCTGATTTCTCACATTTCGAGGTCATTACCTAAATTTTGACTCTCTTCTCGGAATTGATACCTAAATTTCAATTCCACATCTTTGAGTCAATTCCTAAATTCTAATCCTCACCTTTTGAAGTTGATACTTAAATTTTGACTCTCTTCTTCAGATTGATAGCTAAATTTCAAATCTCGTCTTCGAATCAGTACCTAAATTCTAATTCTCATCTTTTGAGGTCAATACCTAAATTTCGATTCTTTTCTCGAGATTGATACTTAAATTTCAAATCTCATTTTTGGATCAGTACCTAAATTTTGATTCTCATCTTTTGAGGTCGGTACCCCAAATCCGATTCTTCCTTTTTGTTCAGAATTGATACTCAAATTTCAATTCCCACCTCGGGGTTTGCACTTGCATAATGATCCCCATCCTCTAGAAATTTCAGAAATTTCATAACTCAAAATCAACTATCCAATCCCCAGTGAGAGTCCCTACTTCTTGACTTGATCAAATATGCACCCGCTAATTTCCCCAGTGGAAACAAATCACACACAATTCTAAACATACTTTCGGGTCTATTGACTTAAGAGTTTGTATTGGTTTTTATTAATCTCATCAGTCAATGCCAATATGCGCGGTGTGCTTGCCCAACACACCACACCTATTGAGGGTCCATTTGTTGACCTCACTTTTGGTTGAGGTTTAGTTTTTCCATCTTTAGTACCCTAAGGTCTAGCCATAGGACTTTCCTATTAACTATTCTTAGAAAACTAGACAAGGAACCCTCACAATTAGAAATTCTACACTCTTCTTTACTACATTGGTCCTAACCTCTAGCACTTAATAGGTGGGGTCATTATGGGGGAGCTCAAGGAGAGTCACCCTTAGAACTGCTGGACCTTAGGGTTGACCGTAGGTGTTGGTCTAGGGCGAAGGCACTTACTTGCAATCTCTTAAACTCACAATCACTCACTACCCTAAACCCAGAATTTCTAGGCTCTGGTCCCTTGATACTTTTGGGAGACTCTTGTAAGTTGTTCCCTTAACCCATTAGCCCTAGGCTAGGGTTTAATTAAGATCACTACATAGAGGACCCAAAATCGGGTTTCTATTGGTTCATGCTTTATTAATGGTGGTTGATATTCCAACTCTACAAAGATACCCAACCTAGCTTTTTGCCCCCAAATTCCCAAAACTACCAAGATACCCTTGAGACTCCAAATTTGGCCAAAGTCTCCAAATCTAGCCAAAATACCATAATTTGGTCAAAATTCATTTCAAACCTTTTGAAAACCTCCAAATTATCCAAAATTACCCAAAATTTCCAAAAATGACCAAATTACCAAAATACCCCCTCCATAGCCCAAAATTCTAAAAATTTCTAAAATTCCCAGAAAATCTTAATAAATCTCAAATATTCTAAATTTCATTTTCTTTAACTGTCACATGACCCAATTTGGCCAATTTAACCATCCTTGATCAAAACCCCCAAATTGCCCCTTAAAGGCCCAATTTTCCCCAAATTCAACTCAAATGTCCATCAATTTGATCTCAATTTTCCCAAATTTCAATCCTAAACTCAAATTAACTTTTGATATGGCCAAAATAGACCAAATCCAAGCTTAATTTGCCCATGATTTGAGCCCAATTTTTGTTTAGGTTAAATCCCCAATTTTGGTAACATGACCTAATCTCACCAAATTTAACCCATAGCCTAGTCAATTGGCCCCAATTAATGTTTAAAAATCTTTATAACATTCCTACACATCAAAATAAACCATCAATTGGTCTTGGTGAAGCCTCAAATCTATTTGATTTTGGCATAAATCCAAAATTCCCAAGTTTAGCCCCAAATTGGCTAAGTCCCCAAATTTCACCCAATTGATTGCCTTAACCCCCAAATTAGCATCCAATTCATGTTGAAAACTATTCATGGGGTACCTATTGACCATTTAAAATAATTAATTTGGAATTAGCCCAAGGATAGCCCAAACTAGACCCAAGCTTAGCCCAACATAACCAAATTGATTAAAATTCAAAATTTCCTCAATTTGACCATTAATTGAGTTCAAAAACACTTCCATCCTTCACCAAAGTTGTTCATTGTGATCATCTACACCAAGTTCATCATTTATTTGGGCCAATTGACATGGCTAACTTAGACCAAACCCAAGACTTTGTCATTTGCACCCACTTGGACCCATGCAGTAAATGTGACCCAACCACCCTAAAGCTACGAAATTAACTCCACCTTAGCTATTAGTTGACCCCTAAGACTGAGCCAAACCCCATCTAACCACCTAAACTAAGCCATGGACCAAGGGTCCCTCAAATTAAGGGATCTTATTCCCAAAAATAAACATGATTAAGATATCCTTACCAAATCAAAACAAATTTGCATTAAATTGTTGTGATGGATTCCTCTGGATGCCTTGAGCACCTAGCTACCTCCCCCTGGCCAGCCAACCGGCCTAGTGGCCGAAAAATGGCCAAAATGAGAGCCACCCCCATGGAGCTTCAACCAACTCAAACCTAGGGGCAGCTTAGCCAAACTAAATTGTAGAGCTCCTCTGTCCTCCACCTAAGTACCACATTACACCTTGTAATTGGCCATGACAGCCACCCCTTAGCCATTTTTATAAAAAGCACCTCCCATGGCCATGGCAAGGAGTGCTGAAAATTTCTTAGAGAGACCTCTCCAAATTGACCACAGAGCTTCCCTAAGATCCCCTTAGTGCATTCCAACTATTTTCCCTCACAAATTTTCCCTACAAGAGTTCAATTTTGAGCTTGAAATCTTGTCAGAAACCATGCAGAGATCATTACACCCCTACACTCCACCAAACTCAAATTAACTCTACCCACACCTTCACAACCAAGAAAGAAGCCAAAGCCTCATAAAATCCCCCTTCCATAGAGCCTCTACCATAGCTCTAGACCAAAATCCAAATCCGGCCATGATCAAAGTCATACCTAGGCCTTACACCAAGACCAGAGGCTTAATCCCTAACTTCCTTGGACCCTAACAAACATGCCAAGAATCTCTAATTGAAGCTTTACTTCTCAGAGCAAAGGTATAAAACTTCTCCTCCTCCCGAGCCTATTTTGATTCTCCATTTGATTAGAATTGATTTAATTGCATGATTACCGTTTAGCCTATTCACTTAGACGAGTCCATAGGATCAAACCCGAAGTGATTTGGTTGAGTCTAGGCTAAGATCTTAGGGTTTTAGTGTGGAAAATCACGGGATCATTCTATTGAGGAGATGACGGGGAGCCGTTTGATCAAGCGTGTATCGAATGGACGGCCAAGATGAAGTGGGAGAGTGCTTATTTACATGAACAGCGGGATGCATGGCTGCTGACGTGGACAGTGGCATCAAATGGGAGCGTATCGCGTGGAGTTTTAGAGCCACCATAGGTTGATCAGGCACCGTGTGGATAAGTAGGAAAATAGGACTTTTTCTATTTATTTAAACTCCCTTAACTTCAAAAATACATAACTTTGTGTAGAAAAATCACAAAAAAAAATAAAAATACTCTTGCTTAGTGAACAGAGGAGATAATGTGGGAATAATTTTAAGTCCATTTGATGAATATTTAATTTATAATTAATTAAATAATGATTTGAATCTTTTGATTCTTCAAGCATGTTGACTCATCATCATAGCTTGAACTTTTGGCATGTTGTAGCCTCTATCAAGAAGAACATTCTCTGATTTTTTTCTAAAGTCAGAGGAGGTCCCTAGACAGAGGATCACATTTTTTAAGTTTATGTGCATTTTTTGCCAAAAATAATCATGGAAATTAGCATGTTGCTTAGAAAATTCCAAGAAAATATTAGAAGGTCCACCATGACCAGAGAAGCTTTCGGAAATAATTTTCTGGGTCAAGTCATTAAAAATGTACTTAATTTTCATGAACACTAAATCAACAAGATAATTAATTTTGAAAGATTTAAACATTTAAATAACTTAATTTTTAATATCTATTGTTATTTATGATCCAAAGACTCACCATAAAAATTTAAAAATATTTTGAGTACATTTAATAACTTAAATTGATTTTTAAAGATAAACATCATTTTTGGCATTTAAATGATTTTTAAAGATCAAATTATAACTCAAAAATTTATAAAAACTTATTTTTTGAGTTCTCTGTGGTCAGGGGCATTTTATAAAAATAAATTGATATTTAAAATAAAAAATTGTTTTTTAGCCTATTTTTAATATTTAAATAATTAAAAATCCCTAAAAATCACAAAAATAATAAAACTTATGAAAATGTTCTAAATTGCCTTCTAATCACTTAGGAACAATTAGAATATTTTTCCTGGTTTTCTAAATAAAGATATTAAATTTTAAAGCTTAAAAATGATTTTTAAAGGCTAAAAATGAGTTTTCACTAAAATAATTCCAATAAATCAAATAGAATTCAAAAAAATATTAAATCTTCTCCTTTGAGTTCTCTAACCTCAGGGAAACTTTTTAAAAATATAAAACTTGATTTTCTCCATTTAAAATATTTTACATTTAATAAATGTCCCAGAAATTGAAATAATTCTTAAAATTCAAATAAAATTCAAAAAATCATGCAATTTGGTCCAAATGCTTCCCTAGTCTAAGCCCACCTCCAGTAAAAATTTCAAGAAATTAGGAATTACCTTGGTCAAGTTAGGAATTTTCTTTGAAAAACCTATTTTTGCATGAAAATAATTATATAAATAAATTCAACTTTGAAAAATTACACTTTCTCCGCTGATGTCTTAATTAACTTATGAATGAGGTAGGATAAAAATTTCGAAGTCATTTGAATTGAATTTGACAACTTATGAAGCGTTAGAGCTTTAGGGGCAAATGTATAATTTTGGAAAATTAGCTTTAATTAACATTTAGGCTTAATTTAAGGAGGGAAATGGGTAACTCTGATCTAATCAATTTATTTGATGTTTGAAACATAGAGGTTAAGTGGTAGAAACCAACCTCATTTTCTTAATTAACAAGATAAATTAATAAATTTATAAAATATTAAAATTTAGAAGTTTATTAAAATAAAATGAACCAAGGACTTAGGGGTATGACTTTTGAAGTAAATAATTAATCAATTTATTAACCCTATTTTGATTTTCAAATAAGATTCAAATCATGAATCATGGCCACCTAAAGTTTAACCTTTTCAAAACTAATTAAGACACTCACCCATGTCTTAAGGGCTTAATAGTGACTTAGGCTAAATCAAGTTTCATTTAAAAGAAGATTAGAAAACTAAATATCATTGAAAATTAAAACATCCTTCAAACACTAAAAGCCCAATTAAGTTTAAAATTTGGCTAAGTGTTCCAACAATGCTAACTTGCCTCTTTAAGGGTCTCAACCCACATAATTCTTAAATTGAATCACAAGTGATAAGTATCCTTATCTTAGGGATAATTGAGATATCAGTGTTCACTGAGCATTAAGGGTATTTACAGGATGAATTATTAAGTAACATAATAAGTTTAATAGAACTCGGGATTTTCCACCAGGTAGCGAGAGAGTAGCACGGACCTGCTCCTTTCTTTAGATCTGCTAGATATCTTGAAGATCTAATAAACTTAATATGTTTTGCTTAACAAAATCATCCTTAATTAAACTCCTAAGGACCCATCAAGATATGACATAAGGTTAGGAAAAATATCAAAACTTTACTTTTTGCCTCTGTATAAATTTCCCAAACATGCATTTTAAGTTTCAGGTGGTGGAACGAGAAGACTCGCCAAGTATGCTTTTACAGCTTTCAGCATTGTCTTTCTTGTACTTTTATGTTATACTTTTGTGATTTTTCAAATTTGCATAGCCACAAAACTAAAACCAAAATCAAAATTAAAATCAAACAAGATAAAATTCACCCCCACAACATTCAAAATATAAGACAACTCAAAATTTAATCACAAAAATCACACAAAACTACACCTTCAACTAAATTAAGATGTCTCTATCGGATGATCGGGAATCCCTCAGAGGATGTAACCTACGGTTGCTAACGAGGCTTCCCACAGTCTAAATGAAATTATGGAACTCATTAAGTTGAGTTACGGTTGCTAATGAGGCTTCCCACGGTCTAAATGAAATTATGGAACTCATTAAGTTGAGTTCGTAAGTTCATTTGGACTAAGTGAATCCAATAGAAAATAGTGGTGCTAGAATAAGGGAACCGTAGGATCCTAACCGCGATAGAAAATAGTGGTGCCGGAACGAGGGAACCATAGGATCCTAACCGATGTCGCTCTAATCAGAAAATTGTGGTGCCGGAACGAGGGAATCGTAGAACTTCATTTGGACTAAGTGAATCCAAAAGAAAATAGTGGTGCCAAAAGGAGGGAGTCGTAAGTTCCTAACCAGTGTCGCTCTAATCAACTTTAACATGCCCCCATGAAAATTTAAAAAACTTCAACCATAGGGCCACTTGATTTAACATTACAACTTGACACACTAGAAAACTCTAACTCGTCGCGGCGAGGAGCTTGGAGCTAACACCATGGGCGGCACGACCATCTTCAACAGTAAAACCTGTCTTCCCCAGCTAAACCAATCTTCCTTCCTTAAACTTAAAGAACAAAGCCATAGGACTTCGAGGTTGCTTGCTTAGGCAACGTAAATCCTCACCTCATCTTTAGACTTTTGTATAACCCTACTAAACAATATAATCCCTAACTAGTCTTACAATTTTGAGGTTGTCGTTTTTCACGATCTAAACCCTCACATCTTCCAGGTTGTTTGTGTGTATGTTTTACGAGAATGTAAGCCTTAACTAATAAAATTGACAGGACAAAACACCTAAATATTTTTTCCTCAAAAATGACGCCAAACATTAGGATAACTTGGGAAGTCACCAAGGTTCTTCTCTAGATCCATGACATCCGGTAGTTCTTCCTATATTAGATTCTACAATAAAATGTTCCAAATTTGAACCAATCCCCTTTCACACCTTTATGTTCGATCTTATTGAAGAGTCATACCCTTTGAAACTCCTTGAAGATAATATTTCCTGAATTTTATCGAGAGTCTTCTTAGGTGACTTTGGTCATTTAAGATGTAACTAACTAGAGAGGCTTGCCCTTATAGGAAGCATGTCTGAACGCAACTTAATATAAATCATTTTTAATTATTTATATTAAATACGGGAACTTGTCGACAAATATAAAGGTTTTGCAGACCAAACAAATGTCATATATTCTTTAGTTTATTTGATTGAGCCCCATCCTCAAGTCATGTGTTTATCATTCGAGATAGATACAGAATTTGAGGTACAGTGCTCTTTCATTTAAACTATAAAAAATATGGGGTTAGTTTGATTTCATATTTTTCTAAANTGAGAGGCCTGTCCAAACTTCACATAGAGCTTCCCTAAGATCCCCTCAGTGCATTCCAACCATTTTCCCTCACCCATATTGCCGGAGTTCAATTTTGAGCTTGAAACCTTGCTGGAAACTAGGAAAGAACCCAATACACCTCCATAGTCCATCAAACACAAATTATTTTCACCCACACCTTCACAATAGTGAAAAAAGCTAAAGCTCCATCAAACCCCCCTTCCATAGAGCCTCTACCATAGCTCTAGACCAACACCTGAAATCGAGTTTGGTTGAATTCATGCCTAGGCCTTACACCAAGACCAGGGACTCAATTCCTAACCTCCTTGGACCCTAACAAATGTTTCGAGTGCCTTTGATTGAAGCCTCCCTTCTCATAGCAAAGGTATAAAACTTCTCCTCCTCCCGAGCTTATTTTGATTCTCAATTTACTTAAGCTTGATTTCATGGCACCTTAACCGTATGGATGTGTTTGTCTCACTTAGACGAGTCTATAAGATCAAACCTGAAGTGATTTGGTTGAGTGTGGGCCGAGATCTTAGTGTCTTAGTGTGGACGGGCACGGGATCATTCTATCGATGACGATGACGGGGAGCGGTTCGATCAAGCGTGTATCAAATGGATGGGGGATATCGAGCCTGGCAGCGCTTCGGGACATGAACCGCAGGCCGAGTCAGCAGCCACGTGGACGTAGGCGTCCAACCAGAGTGCGCCACACATGCTTTCAGAGCTGACTAGGACCTAGTCAGCAGGCATGGTTTAAATAGATAAATAGGGCTTTTCCTATTTATTTAAATACCCTTAACTTTGTGTAGAAAAATCACAAAAATAAAATACCCACTTGCCCAGTGAACAAAGGAGAATAATGTCGAGGAAATTTCAAGTCCATTTGATGCATATTTTATTTTTAATTAATTAAACACTGTTTGAGATCATAATGACACATCACCTTGGCTTGGAATTTTAATATGTTGTAGCCTTTGTCAGGGGAAGTATTCTTTGATTTTTCCTATACAGAGATCCATATTTTTCAAGTTATTTCACATTATTTCCTTAAAATAATCATGGCCCTATACAGAGACCCATATTTTTCAGGTTATTTCACATCATTTCCTTAAAATAATCATGGAAATTAGCATATTGGTTATTAAATCATAAGAAAAATTTGGAAGGTCCACCGCGACTAAAGAAACCTTTGGAAATAATTTTAAATATCCTTAAATTTAACAAATACTAAATCACTAATATAATTAATTTTGAAAAATTTAAACGTTTAAATGACTTGATTTTTCATCTCCACTGTGATTTATGATCCAGAGAACTCATCATAAGAATTTCAAAATATTTTGAGTTCATTTGACACTTTAAGTTGATTTATAAAGATAAATACCACTTTTAACACTTAAATGATTTTTATAAATTAAAAAATAACTCAAAAAATTATGAAACTTAGTTTTTTGAGTTCTCTATGATCAGGGGTATTTTCTAAAAATAAAATGATATTTAAAATAAAAACTTGATTTTTAGTCTATTCTAAATATTTAAATAATTAAAAATTCACAAAAATCACAAAAAATGATAAAACTCATGAAAATGTTCTAAATTGCTTCCTAATTAATTAGGAACAATTAGAATATTTTTCCTGATTCTCTAAATGAAGATATTTAATTTCAAAGCTTAAAAATAATCTTTAAAGGCTAAAAATGAGTTTTTTTTACTAAAATAATTCCAATAATTCAAAAAAAAAAGCAAAAAATTAAAAAATTTGCTCCTCTAGATTTTCTGACCTTAGAGAGATTTTTCAAAAATACAAAACCTAATTTTCACCTTTTAAAATATTTTTTTTTTATTAAATAATCAAGAAAGTAAAATAATTCTAATAAATCACACAGAATTAAAAAAATTATCAAATTTGATCCAAAGGCTTCCCTGATCTAGGTCTACCTCCAGTAAAAATTTCAAGAGATTTGAATTTACCTTGGTCAAGTTAGGAATTTTCTTTGAAAAATCCTATTTTTCCAGGAAAATAATTACATAAATTAAATTAAATTTTAAAAAATCACATTTTCTCCTCTGATGTCTTAGTTGACCCATGAATGAGGTAGGATAAAAATTTCAAAGTCATTTGAATTGAATTTGACAAATTATGAAGTGTTAGAGCCTTAGAGGCAAATGTGTAATTTTGGAAATCTAGTCTTAATTAACATTTAGGCTTATGTCAAGGAGAGAAAATGGGTAACCTCTGACCTTAATCAATTTATTTGATGCTTGAAACACAAGGGGTTAATTGGTAGAAACTAATTTCACTTTCCTCATTAAAAAGATTAGTTAATAAATTTCTAAATTATTAAAACTTGGATGTTTATTAAAATTAAATGATCCTGGACTTAGGGGTATGAATTTTGAAGTCAATAATTTATATATTATAATTAAATGATCTTGGACTTAGGGGTATGACTTTTGAAGTCAATAATTAATCAATTTAATACAATCAAATGATCCTGGACTTAGGGGTATGACTTTTGAAGTCAATAATTAATCAATTTAATACCCCTTTATTGTTTTTTTTTCAAATAAAATCCAAATCATGAATCATGACCACTTAAATCTTAACCTTTTCAAACTTGATTTTCAAATAAAATCCAAATCATGAATCATGATCACTTAAAGCTTAACCATTTTTTAAATCTATTTTCAAATAAATCCAAGTCATGAATCATGATCACTTAAAGCTTAACCATTTTCAAAACTAATTAAGACACTCACCTAGATTAATCCAAATCATGAATCAAGACCACCTAAGGCTTAACCTTTTTCAAAACTATCTTGGACTTAGGGGTATGACTTTGGAAGCCAATAATTAATCAATTTAATACCCCTATCTTGATTAGGACTTAGGGGTATCTTTTGAAGTCAATAATTAATCAATTTAATACCCCTTATTTTGATTTTCGACTTAGGGGTATAACTTTTGAAGTCAATAATTAATCAATTTAATACCCCTATCTTGATTTTCGACTTAGGGGTATGACTTTTGAAGCCAATAATTAATCAATTTAATACCCCTATTTTGATTTTCACTTAGGGGTATGACTTTTGAAGTTAATAATTAATCAATTTAATACCCCTATTTTGATTTTCAAAAAATCCAAGTCATGAATCATGATCACTTAAAGCTTAACCATTTTCAAAACTAATTAAGACACTCACCTAGATAGGGGTATGACTTCTGAAGTCAATAATTAATCAATTTAATACCCCTATTTTGATTTTCAAATAAAGGTATAACTTTTGAAGTCAATAATTAATCAATTTAATACCCCTATCTTGATTTTCAAATAAATATGACTTTTGAAGTCAATAATTAATAAATTTAATACCCCTATCTTGATTTTCAAATAAAATTCAAATCATGAATCATGACCACTTAAAGCTTAACTCTTTTCAAAATTAAGTAAGACACTCACCTCATGAATCATGACCACTTAAAGTTTAACCCTTTTTTTAAAAAAAACTAATTAAGGCACTCACCTAGGTCTTAAGGGCTTAGTGGTGACTTAGGCTAAATCAAAAAATTGATCAAACAAAGATTATAGAAATGAATATAATTAAATCAAACATCCATGAAACACCACTAAGCCCAATTAGCATTAAAAATTTTGGCTAAGTGTTCAAATTACATTAGCTTGCCTCTTTAAGGGTCTTCACCCACATAATTTTCAAATTAAATGATAAATGACAATTGCCCCTTTCTTAGGGATAATTGAGACATCAATATTCTCTGAGTAATAAGGATATTTATAAGATGAACCATTAAGCAACGTGATAAGTTTAAATGGACTCAAGACTTTTCACCAGTTGGTGAGAAGGAGGCATGAACCTGCTTCCCCCTCCTAATTTGTTGGATACCTCAAAGGCTTGTTAAACTTAATATCTTTTGCAAAATATAAAACAACTCAAAATTTAATCACAAACATCACACAAAACCACAACTTTAACTAAAAATATAAAACAACTCAAAATTTAATCACAAACATCACACAAAACTACAACTTCAACTATTAAGATATATCGGATGATCGGGAATCCCTTGGAGGAGGTAACCTACAGTTGCTAACGAGGCTTCCCAAGGTTTAAATGAACTTATGGAACTCATTAAGTTGAATTTAGTAAGTTCATTTGGACTAAGTGAATCCAATAGAAAATAGTGATGCTGGAACGAGGTAGCTGTAGGATCCTAACCGGTGTCGATCTAATCAACTTTAATATGCCCTCATAAAATTTAAAGAACTTCAACCATAAAGCCACCTGATTTGACATTATAACTTGACACACTTGAAAACTCAAACTCATCGCGGCGAGGAGCTTGGAGCTAGCATGCGTTATAACTTGACACACTAGATAACTCAAACTTGTCGCAGCAAGGAGCTTGGAGCTAGCATGGTGGGCAGCACAGCCATCTTCAATAGCAAAACTTGTCTTCCCCAACTAAACCAATCTTCCTTTCTTAGACTTAAATAACAAAGTCATAGGACTTCGAGGTTGCTTGCTTATGCAATGTAAATCCTAACCTTATCTTTAGGCCTTTGTATAGATCTGCTTTATAATATAAGCCCTAACTCGTCTTAGGATTCCGAGATTGTCGTTCGTCACGGCCTAAATCCTCACATCTTCCAAGATATTTGTGTGATAATTTCAGACAAATGTAAGCCATAACTAATAAAATTGGCAGGATGAAACACCTAAATACTTCTCCTCAAAAGTGAAGCCAAACATTAGGATAGCTTGGGAAGTCACCGGGGTTCTCCTCTGGATCCATGACATCTCTTTAGTTCTTCTTCCTTTGGATTCTACGATAAAATGTTCCAAATTTGAACCAATCCCCTTTCACACCTCTTGTTCCTCTTCCTTTGGATTCCACAACGAAATGTTCCAAATTTGAACCAATCCCCTTTCACACCTCTATGTCTAATTTCGTTAAAGAGCCCTGCCCTTTGAAATTTCTTGAAGATAATATTCTTTGATTTTTATCGCGAGTCTTCTTAGGTAGCTTTGGTCATTTAAGATGTAATTAACTATAGGGGCTTGCCCTTACAGGAAGCATGGTCGAACCCAGCTTAATATAAACCCTATTTAATCCTTTATATTAAATAGGGGAACTTGTCGGCAATACATTGGTTTCGCAGACCAAACGGATGGCATAACTTTCTCTAGTTTATTTGATCAACCCTCACCCAAGGTTTTGCAGACCAAACGGACGTCATACTTTCCTTAGTTTAATTGATCGAGCCTCATCCTGAGGTTTCACAGACCAGACGGATGTCATACTTTCCTTAGTTTATTTGATCGAGCCTCATCCTCAAGTCTTGTGTTTATCCTTCGGGATAGATACAGGATTTGAGGTACAGTGTTCTTTCATTTTAAAACTATGAAAAATATGGGGTCAACTTGATTTCATACTTCAACGTCCTTCCGAAGAGGGAGACGGGATTTCGATTCCGGCAACCGACAGCTTCTTACGGTCAACTCCCCACAAACCAACCCAAAATAACGCCGACAGCTTCTTGCGACTCCGCTGAGGACAAGCTTTTCTCTTCATAAAAATTAAGAAATATTATCTTCACACATCGGTAATATGTCAATATCCCTCTTAGATTAAATTACCTTTCTTCTATTTGCATACTTTACCCATTTCTATCTTGGGAAAGTACAACTAACTCCTTGGACTTCAGGACTAGCTTTCAAACCAGCTTAAGGACTCTTTAAATTTTCATGTAGGGTCGGACCCCCAATAGGAGAGTCAGTGGACTAATTCCACCTGGGCATTTTCTGCCACTAATTTGGTCCCACACTGGGTCCTAAAATTGTTCACATCTCCCTTCCAAATTTGGTTTTCTACTTCGCAAATTAAACCAAATCGTGTTGTGCTACACGCACATTGAAATTTTGTTATATTAATTAAATTTTATACCTTTTTAAACAGAGATGTTAAAATTACCTGTAAATTAAGACCCGCCCGGTCTACAGATTAACCTCTATTTTCAGTGCTTGCACTAAAGATTTTGAGGTTTTTGGAAATATGACTAACCCTAAAACTTCCTGTTTTAAAGCCCGCTGCGATGGCCTACCCAACGCTGACCTTTTCCTGCAACCTGCCAACGGAATCGCAGCGCCCGTAATGTCGCTCCCACCATCAAGTTTGGAGCTGGGTTTGAAGACCTTGAGGTTATCCTTGGGAAAGCCCCATTTGTGGTAATGAAGATCGCTGCTCCAGAAGTACAAGAGTCGTCTGCAGAATTCAGTTTGAACTGCCTTCAGGACTTCCCTGCCAGCAAGAAGGCTAAAGCTGCTGTCATCAAGCCTGCTATCCCTGCTACTACAAAGGGAAAAGAAGTGATGGTCATTGAAGGTTTGACTAAAGGATTAACTGTTCCGCCACCCGTGTTTAAGATTGGGTCAAGCTCAAGGACTGTACCACTGATCCGAACTCAAAGGAGGAACCACAATAGAAGAGTTCGGAGGCCCATCAAAGCCAAACTCCTGATAACACACCCATTGAGGGGGAGCTTCATCAAGTTGAATAGGTATTGCCGGAAGTTTATCCACTCCTATGAGGGAGTAGATTCCATCCTCTAACAGATACTGATGGATATGAGAGTATCCGGAAGATTGCTGTGACATTAACATCACTTCATGGACTTGGTAAGGAGGGAAAGAAATTCATCCCCATCACCCCAATTAGTGCAGTCTTCAGAAGGCTTGCTACTAAAGAAGGATGTTCGGTTAGTGAATTACTTAAACAAGTGGGACATGTAATTTCCTCTCATATGAAAAATGAAATTTTGAAGGATATTAAGTCCGCTAGAAAATCTCATAGGTCGATTATAAAGTCACNTAAGTTGGCGACAGGATTTCGATTCCGGTGACCGACAGCTTCTTACGGCCAACTCCTCACAAACCCACCAAAAATAACGCCGACAGCTTCTGGCGACTCCACTGGGGACATGCTTTTCTCTTCATATAAATCAAGAAATGTTATTTCCACACATCAGTAATGTGTTCATGTCTCTCTTGGACCAAATTACCCTTCTTCTGTTAGCATACTTTACCCATTTCTATCTTGGAAAAGTACAACAACTCCTCGGACTTCAGGGCTAGCTGTTCAACCATCTTTGAACAGAGGTGTTCATAAAGCCATTAAGGACTCTTTGGATTTTTCTGTGGGGTTGGACCCCCAATAGGTGTGTCGGTGGACTAGTTCCACCTGGGCATTTTCTGCCACTAAATAGGTCCCGCAGTGTGTCCTAAAATATTTTACATCTGCCTTCCAAATTTGATTTTCTATTTCGCAAATCAAACAAAATCGTATTATGCTGCGTGCACTTTGAAATTTTCTTACATTAATTATTTTTTTCTTAAACAAGATTTTAAATAACTGTAAATTAAGACCCGCCCGGTCTACAGATCAGCCACTACTTTTAGTGCTTGCACTAACAAGTACATCATTTTTGGCTATATAGCTAACCCTAAAACTTTCTGTTTTAAAGCCCGCTAGAATGGCCCATCCAACGCTGACCTTTTGCAGCAACCTGCCAACGGACCGCAGTGCCCGTAACGTCACTCCTACCATCAAGTTCGGAGCTGGATTTGGAGACCTCGAGGTTGTCCTCGGGAATGCTCCGTTCGTGGTGATGAAGATTGCCGCTCCAGAAATGCAGGAGTCGTCTGCAAAATTCAATCTGAACTACCTTCAAGACTTACCTGCCTTCAAAAAGGCTAAAGCTACTGCTGTCGCGGCACCCGTAAAACCTGCTAGCCCTGCTGCTACTATGGGGAAAGAAGTGATGATCGTTGAATATCTAACTGAAGGAATAACTTTCCCACCACTCGTGTTTGAAATCAGGTCAAGCTCAAAGACTGTACCACTGACCCAAACTCAAAGGAGGAACCGCAATAGAAGAGTTCAAAGGGCTATCAAAGCTTAGGCTCCTGAAAAGACACCCGTTGAGGAGGAGCCTCATCAAGTTGAAGAAGTGTTACCGAAAATTTATCCACTCTTACAAGGGAGTACATTCCATCCTCTGACAGATACTGATGGATATG
Source organism: Phalaenopsis hybrid cultivar (assembly GCA_002079205.1). Taxonomy (NCBI): domain Eukaryota; kingdom Viridiplantae; phylum Streptophyta; class Magnoliopsida; order Asparagales; family Orchidaceae; genus Phalaenopsis; species Phalaenopsis hybrid cultivar. The sequence goes on from JXCR01075754.1 coordinate 32,707, forward strand.
AGAGGATCCGGAGGATGACTGCCACATTACTGCCACTTCATGGACATGGTGAAGAGGGAAAGAAATTCACTCCTATCACCCGAGTTAGTGCAGTTTTTAAAAGGCTTGCTACCAAAGAAGGATGTTTGGTTAGTGAGTTACTTAAACGAGTGAGAGAAACAATATCCCCTCGCGTGAAGAAGGAAATTTTGAAAGGTGTCAAATCCGTCAGAGAATCCCGTAAGACAATTGGACCACCGCCTACTTGCATTCCTGTTTGGTTCCCTTTGGGGAACAGAGTTGATCCCGCTGTGATTACTACTGATTATACTACCACTAGGACCATAGGTCGTCGACCGGTTAAGTCGAGACTGGGTCCGAAATTCTTACCCATCACCCAAAGAGGTGGAAAAGAAGAATGAACTAAATTATTGCCCATACCACCGGTTGCTTGAGTATACTATAGACAAGTGTTTCGTCTTTAAGGATTGGCTTGAGAAAAACTTTAAGGAAGATAACATTACAATCTCAAAAGAATATTTAAAAGAACCTTAAAAAGGTTCCATAAACATGATTTCGGCCAAACCAATCTCCCTAAATGATATGTACGTCGTAATAGATGGATGGAGTATAACTTGGGACGAACAGAAGAGGGTCCTTAATCGAATATAGGACTCATCAAAATAAGCTTCTACAAATACTGAAGAAAGATGGAATGAGGTATGGAGCAGATAATCTAAAAAAATATTGAACAAGATCCAGTCTGCAACAAAACAAGCCTCCGTTCAGAGACCGCAACATACCGAGCCCAAGATGAAAATTTTTCCAGGAGATCCGTCATCGTCGAGGACAAAGAAAAAGAAGAAAACCGTCACTTCCCAGATTGATAGCACGGGGGGTAGGATAGGGGCTGCCTCCACTAGATTGGTTGTCTTGGATTTGGGGAAGAAAAATCCTCAAACCCTTGACTTTGTATGATTATCTTTTTGTCCCTCCGGGGTCTTATGAATATAATATTTGTGATTTCGGCTACGTTTTGACTTCTTCTGGTGATAATGTAACTGATTATGACCAATCTAGCTTTGATCTCGATCCCCAAAATGATCCTCAAATCGTACTCAAGTCCGATGAACTCGTTGTCAAGTCAAAAGAAGATATCAATAATACCGCTTACGACAGCACCGATAACAAGGAGCCAGTTCTCAAGAATCATGGTACTCCGCTTGCCATCAACTTAGATCTTTCCAACAGAGAGGAAAAGAAATAAAAAAATTTAACAATGATATCTCAAGAAGAGGAAGTCACAGAAGTCAACTTAAGGAGAGGAACAGTGTTACCACCAAGAACAACTCCAACAGACAAAGGAAAAGAGATAATGACTCGAGAAGAGATACCCCCACCTCCACCAGTAAAAGAACCACATGATCAAGATAAAATTGAAGGATCATACAAAGTAGACTACAACATGCTAGCTCGTCTTAGGAAGTTTCCTGCCCGACTAAGCATCTATGACGCTCTGATCCTGTCAAAGGAGCTGAGAGAATCTCTGGTTACAGCTTTGCTTGATCCAGAAATTGGCTTAGCTCAGTTGGCTAGCACATCCTCAGATGAAGTTTGCTCATTGAGAGAACAGTCAGAGGTAACCTTCACAAACAAAGACTTGTTGTTTGGTACCGCTGACCACAACCGTCCGCTCTACATCTCCGTCAACATTGGCAGATTTGTGTTATCTAGAGTTTNTCTATCCAACATTTGGTCTAGAAAGGGTAGAGGAATGTGATCTTTCCTGGTGGCCATGTTTAATTTTTTATAGTCTATACAAATTCGCCAACCATTAACTTGTCTTATTAAAATTAATTCATTTTTCCCATTTAATTCAACAATCACTCCTTTCTTTGGAACATAGTGAATTAGGCTCACTCAAGCACTGTATGAAATAGGATATATAATTCCAACATCTAACCACTTTAAGATTTCTTTTTTAACAACTTCTTTTATTATTGTGTTTAATCTCCTCTGAGGATCACCTTTAGGTTCATATTGTTCATCTAATAGAATTATGTGCATACAAATCGAAGCTCTAATTCCTTTAATATCTGCTAAAGACCATCCAAAAGCCTTTTTATATCTTTTCAGCATTTATATTAATTTTTTTT
>JXCR01075754.1:38925-80939 GCA_002079205.1 Phalaenopsis hybrid cultivar
TTTGATCGAGCCTCATTCTCAAGTCTTGTGTTTATCCTTTGGGATAGATACAGGATTTGAGGTACAATGCTCTTTCATTTTAAACTATGAAAAATATGGGGTCAGTTTGATTTCATACTTCAACGTCCTTTCGAAGCGGGCGATGGGATTTCAATTTAGATGACCGACAGCTTCTTACGGGCAACCCCACAAACCAACCCAAAATAACGCCGACAGTGCTTTGTGATGTGTTTCTATTATTCTCTCATATTGTTTGGAAATAATGGTATGAGAAAATTATGTCGTTGTTTTCATTTTACTTTTCTTTTGTAATGAGTATAANAGTCCTTCCGAAGCGAGTGACGGGATTTCGATTCCGGTGACCGATAGCTTCTTACGGACAACTCTCCTCCAACCCCAAAATAACACCGACAACTTCTGGAAACTCCGCTGGGACAAGCTTTTCTTTCCATACAAATCAAGAAATATTATCTTCACACATCGGTAATATGTCCATGTCTCTCNAGCGAAGGGATTTTGATTCCAGCGACCGACAGCTTCTTACGGCCAACCCCACAAACCAACCCGAAATAACGCCTACAACCCCCAATAGGTGTGGTGTGCTGGGCAATCACACCGCGCGCATTGGCATTGACTGACAAGATCAACAANTGGGATTTCGATTCCAGTGACCGACAGCTTTTTACGGGCAACCCCACAAACCAACCCGAAATAACGCCGATAAAAAGTTTATGAACCTTTTATAAAAGCATATCTTCAATTTTCTTAAAATTTTCATCATTATAAATTAGGCACACCTATCAAGGTTGTTTCAGGGGTTGTGCTAGAAAAATGTGTGTATTATTTCAATTTTCTCCATAGAAGTTATGGATACATACTCTATAAATAAAGAATAATTTTTCAAAGATGANGATTTCATATTTTTCTAAACTAAGTATATATGTAAATTAAAACATCCTTCCGAAGTGGGCAACGGGATTTCGATTCCGATGACCGACAGCTTCTTACAGGCAACTCCTCAAACCAAAAATGGTGCCGACAGTCAAATCTGAAGATATAAAGACTGGTGATGTAGATGAATTCCCTAAATAGGTAGGCTTTAAAATTGTATGGGGGTACATTCATCTTAAGTTCATTAGATTTTTCAATAGATGGAATTAAAAGTTTACTATTTTCAATAACGTCCATAATTTTACACCTCTCCTGAAAAAAAATACAGTCTTCTTTAAACAACATTTTCAACTCATCATGAAAGTCAAATTCAATCTCATTTATTAACTTACTCTCAAAACTTTATTGTAAATAGTCTTTATTTAGATAATCAATTTCATTCACCTAAAAATAATCATCATCTTTTTTCTCAGCTGGATACTTCATAGCCTTTAAAACATCAAAAGTGGTTTCATGGTCATTAATATTCATAGTCAACTCTCCTTTTTGAGCATCTATAATAGCTTGTCCAGTAACAAGAAAATGTCTCCCCAAAATAATTAGATTTTCTTTATTTTCCTCCATATCTAATACAATAAAACCCATAGGAAAGATAAATTTATCCACTTTAACAAACACATCTTCTAAAACCCCTTTTGGATAAATGATAAATCGATCAATTAACTGAAGGATTACAGTAGTGGGAGAAATATCGGCTAAACCTAACATTCTAAGTATTGATAGAGGCGACACATTAATACTCGATCATATATCGTATAAAGCTTTTCCACATAATCTTTCTCCAATTGCACAAGGAACTGTTAAGCTACAATGATCTTTAAGTTTCTAAGGAAGCTTTTTCTGAAGTACAGCGCTGCACTACTCACTTAGTGCAACTATCTCGTAATCCCCAAATTTCCTTTACTTGTTTAATATCTCCTTCATAAACTTTGCATAACTTGGCATATGTTCCAAAGCTTCAGCGAAAAAATATTTATCGTTAACTTTTTAAGTACTTCCATGAACTTTGAAAATTGTTTATCCAATTCTTGTTGTCTAAGTCTTTGAGGAAATGGAGGAGTTGGTCTTTCTAAATTGATTTTAGTTGGAGATATTAAATTTTTTAGATCCATAGAAACATGTTCTTTAGGTCTTTTTGTTTCCTTTGTTTCTCTCACAATTTCTTTCTCTTTGCTAACCATATCCTCTATCTTTCTTCCACTTCTTAATTTGATAGCTTCTACTTGTTCATCATTGTTCTCTTTAAGGTTGATCTCAATGTTGCTAGGAAGTATTCCTTGAGGTCTATTGCTAAGTGAATTAGCAATTTGTCCTAGTTAATTCTTTATGTTTCTAATCGCAGCATTGTGACCTTGCAACTGGTTTCCCATTTGCAATACCACTTCTTCTATAGACATCTTCTTATCCTGAAATTGTTGATCATTGTTAGAGTTTGGTGGATATGAAGGTCTATAGTTTGTGCTCCTCTGATTATTCTAACTTCCACTAGGATTTGCATGATTATTTTTCCATTGTTGGTTTCCTCCCCAAATAGTATGATGCTAGTTAAAATTAGGACGGTTCTTCCAACCTGAGTTGTAAAAGTTAGAATACAGTTTGTTTATGGTATTTAAAGTCTCATATGATAATTTGGAATCAATCATATGCCCTAATGAACTTTCCTCACTTACTGAAGTGAATTGAGGTCGGTTCATTCCAAGTTGGTCCAACTTCCTTGATATTGTTGCAACCTGAGTTGCAAGAATTTCAAACGCATCTGTATCATGAACATTGGCTACCTTTTTAGGGTTTTCCCTTACAGAGGGCCATTGAAATTCATTTGTAGCCATTTTTTCAATTAACGCATATGCTACATTAAATGATTTTGACATTAATGACCCACCAGCGGCAGCATCAATTGTAGACCTAAGGGATCCTACTAACCCATTGTAAAAAATTTGGATGATTAAATAATCAGGCAGAGCATGGTGTGGACATAGTGATTTCAAAAGAAAAATATATTTTTTTATGTTGTATACATGTAAATACTTTGGCAAATCATAGTCAATGAGTAATTCACCTCTACTGAGCTAGTACTACCAACAACCAAAATATTAAGGGGTAACTCCTCACCTAGAGTTGGTGAATAGTATTTTCGATCCTTCTCTCCCCTTTACAAAAGCCTTCGTTGCAAGAGATATTGATCTCATATCCCACATTAGCATGCATAAGCATTATTTTCATCGCCTTCATCACAAAGACCTCCAAATTACACTAGCCCGATGATGCATATGTGGCATTTACAAATGTCCCTAATTTCTAGTAGGATTTAATTGTAGTGTTCAAACTAAAATTCTGGACCATTTGGGTTTCCCTTGAGGTTAAGTAGTGATAGGATGATCTTCGATTTAGTTTGAAAGATCCAAAGTCATATCTTGGCAGGTCCCTAAGGTTTCATTTCTTTATTTGGTTTTAATGATTGTCATATATTGGGGATGATTTAGCTGAACAAGTCATACCAAGCCCATGTATACTATAGAATGTCCTAAAGTTTAACAAAGGTGTTTGAAAGTAACCCTGGTCAAGCTTAGAACCCTCAAGTCGTTCCAAGTTCCTTAGACATTGTTAAGTCATTAAGTTAATCCACCATGTCATATTAGGGATCATTTATGCTTTCATTGTGCTCAATAACATCTTGATGTCTTAATTAGCCCATGAGTACGACCAATTGTCAATTTAAGAGTTATGAGGTTGAGCACCCCTGAAGGGTGGTGTCTATAGTATTTGAGGAACTTATACATTCTCACCTTTCAGTTAGGCATGAGCAGATAGTATTCTAAGATGTTTCATGTTCTTTTGTGGTGATTTATATTCATTTCTTTATCGATTCCTTGAATATGTTAGATCAGACATAGTTCACTGTCTAGCTCTTAAGGTTTGAGGGTGAACTTGTAATTTTTGAAAAACTTGGATATGTATGTTTAATTTATATCTTGTATGACCACTAGTAAGGTGTTAAAATTAGTGGTGACTTAATCCAAATGCCTGTACCCCTCACTCCTAAATCATCCATGTTTTATTTTTTTTCTTATTCTCAACAATCTAAAAAATTAAATTTTTACCCTTCTATAGAAAACATTATGAGTCAGTTGTTACCTTGGCTACCCTTCTAATCTTAGACATTTCAGCAAGATGAACATCACAATTTACCTCCCTCCACTCTGATTTATCCTAAAAATTAGGCCCAAAGTGTAAATCCTAAAATTATCGCTACACACCTAGGGTTTACACCCGTATAACTTTCGTATTTCAATTCCAATAGTCATGAAACCTCACTTACCTTATACCCATAAGCTAATTAACACCTAAGAGGTGAAATGAAATCTTTTTTGACATTTTTTTATTTTTTTTGTATTTATTTGAGCTAAAAAATGTGAATTTTCAAAGATAATTAAGTTAATTTGTAAAAACATGTTTTCTGTCCTTAAAAAAATTTTGAGGTGTTCCTAAAGGTCAGATTTTTTGAAATGTATTTTAATTTACATTGGTTTTTAATTATTCATGAGAAATAAATAAATAAAAATATATTTTAATTTTAAACAAGCATGAAGTTCATGCAAAATAAGAGGTTTGACCTTATGTATGTCTTCTAACTTCATAAAAATTAGAAAACATCAATAACAACATGTTTAATAAACCCTCAAAATTTTAAATCAAGATGAGCACTTTTGATTTTGTAAGATTTAAAGATGTTTCAGAGGTTTTAATTAATTTAAGACATAATAATAAGCAAATATCATCAAATTTTGGTTCATACTATTCTCATCAGTTTGTTGAGCACAGTGGTAATTTTGTTTTATTTTTATAAATTTTCTACACCAAGATATAAGATTTTAAAATAAAATAAATTTTTGGATTTAATTAAATCAGAAAAATAGATGTACCTAACCAGAACCATCCATAAAAAAAACATCTATATCTTCACATCTTTAAAATAAAATCGATTTTCTTTTGTTTGAGCACAATCATCTAAGTCAAATGCACCTATTCATAAGGCTAAGTGGACATGAAAGTGTTCGTTTTTTTCTGAAAATAAAAGAACAAGAAATAAAAGGTTGATCCGATAAAATGAACATGTGATAATCATTTCTTTTTTTCAAAAAGTAAGAAAAAGAAGACTAGAAGATGATGTGTTTATTTATTTCTTTCCAAAGAAGTAAAAAAAATAAGGTGACAGTGTGTTCATGCAATATGTATCTATTCCTTTTATCGAATATAAACAAAAATGACGCAAAAAAAGTGAGTTCCGAGATTATACCCAAGCCCAAGGGATTCGACCTCGATTGAATAGTTGTAGAAGATTTTGGATGGCGAGGATTTGTGTTCAACTGCAAAAGATCCTGGCGAAGGAATCGAGAATATTTTTGTGCAAAAAAAAAGTTTTTTTCTCGATCTCTCTACCTCTCTCGCTCTATCTCTCTGCATTTTATTTTAAAACCAGCACTTCAACTTGTTTTGTATGCCCAATGCTCAAAAATAGGAGTTGGGGGATATTGAGCTAGCAATTAAATGCTTTCCATCCGTGTTTCAGGCTTAATTACAGGTTCTAGCGCTTAATTAAGGTCAAATATGGCAAAACCAAGCAATTATTTTAAAATTTAAAATTTTTGTACAGGTTGGCATGAGGTGTTATTAATGGTGTTATTCGCAGTTGTATTACGGGGTTATTGAGCTCCGCAGCAACGGTGTTATTTGCGGGTGTATTTCAGGTGGATTCTGGAGTTAACGTAGTTTTGAAAGAAGCGGTGTTATCCGGGTGTTATTTGTAGTTGTATTTTTGTGTTATTTACCAAAAAAAACTGCACATGGTGAAATGACGATATCACAGGGTTATTTTGGTGATTTAATCGGTTGATGGGTGTATTGGCATGTTTTAATCATAAGACTTGCTGCTATTCTTCAAATTAAATTTGTGGGATGGCTCTATTAGCGATTTTAATCAGCGGGATGAATGTATTGCAAATCTTTTTTATGTTTTATTGTGTTATTGAGAGGCAAAATTGGTGTATTGGTGAGTTTTGGTGTGAGGGGTGTTAATTGGGGTGTAGTATGGTGTTATTGAGAAGTTTTTGGTGTTATTGAGTAGAATTTGGTGTTATTGGCCATAATTTGGCCCGAATCAAACCCGATCCTAACTTAGGCTCTTTCCTACCTCAATTTAACTTCTATAGCCATGATTCGAGGCAATTAATGGCCCAGGGCATGAGAAGACTCTTCTTTCTTTGATATTAGAATTCATGCATCGATTTTCATGCAACTTGTTTGGATGCAGAATCATTGTAACATGGGAGTCTTTCTAGCTAAAATTGACATTCTGGATGCACTCACACAGTCTGTTTCATCATCTGAGATTATTTGGAGAAGTTTATCAATTGACGAATAAATTTAGGTGATAATTTGCGTCATGAGAGTTTTCAATCTTTTTGATTTTAATCTTGGTGCAGTTAGTGAATTATGTGTGAATGTATAGATTGCAGTGTTCGTGAGTGTGTAATATGAAGTATATGAATGTGTGCCTATCCATGCTGTGAAGGGTTTCCTTAAGGTCTTTAAATCCTATGAGAACTCATTTTTTGGCCCTCCACAAGCTGGTTCTTAGCCTTTGCAACTAAGAGTTGAGTGCTTGGAACCACTCATGCATGGTTTAACAAACACTAGTCAAGAAGTAGTTTGAAGTTCTATGTCAGGTGGACTCCATTACTAGTTTTCTAGGATTGTCAATAGTAAAATCCTAAGGTTAGATCCTAGGTTCTAGGAGAAAGAAACCAAGACCTCACCAAAAATGAGGTCAACCCTAGCACACCGTCTCAGTGGCGCTGGAATGCTAGTTTGTAATTTTTGAATTAGGACTATTTTTGCTCTTCTTCACTTCAATTCTTCCATTCTCTCAATTCCCTACATAATTAAGAAAAAACATATTTTGCTTAAGCATCTTAGAGTATAAAATGATGTAAAACATGACAATGTTTGCCCCCAAAATATCAAATATTTCATTCTTATCAAGAATGAAACACGATTCTCAAAAAATACTTATTATATCTAAACAACATAACTCACTAATGAGTTTATCATAGGTCTAAGGTTGGAGACCCCTTTTGTAATTTTTGTTGCTATTTTATTCTTATTACCTCATTATTTTGTGTTCAGTTAGATGTTTGCACATATTATGAGGATGATGCTTGTTTTCTTTTGCCTTGATTTATGGTTAAGCTCTTTAAAAACTCATTTATCTAGCCAATTTAAATAGTTCAAACATATATTTTCAAAATTAAGAATTTCATGACCATTACAAAAAATAAAAATTACACATTGCATTTACACCATAAAACTTTATTGCATTTAAATAACAAAATGAAAATAAAAAATTAAAAAGACTAAAAGTCTTTTTTGATTTAAGAATGTCCACGAAAAAATTACCCTTAGGCATAGACAATAATATTGGTTTTCTTTCTTATCTTCAAACCCTCACTCATTGCATAAAAGGTGTGATTTTTTCTGTAAGGACCATTATGTTATCGAGCTAGTCTGTCTTTACAAATTTATATATATATATATATATATNNNAATTCAACACGTTTAGAGAGTGTGCTAGAGTCATTTTGATAAGAGGAGGCACCCACATAGAGTGGGCGACCACCTTAGTAAGGTTTTGTGAGTCTTTGTGATTTCTAGAGTTTTGTGAGTCTTGTAAGAGTCTATTAGAGTCAAAGAAGTCAGAAAACTTCAAAGTATTGCTTGGCAAAACATTTCATATAAGTATTTGTATCTTTTTCTTTAAGTATTGTACTTTAGATTTGAGTTTTATAAATATATTTTATTTTGTTATCCACATGTGCTCTGAGTAGTTTTTTTATTTCTCCTTGCAATATGAAGTAATCAAATTGTGGTTTTGATTTGATTACAACTTCTTATTTTTCAAAATATTGTGATAATATTTTCACTGGTCCTTCATTTACATTACCAATTGCCCACTTGTATTGTTAAAATTTGTTGAGAAACTTAAAGACCCGAGAGAGCTAAGATTTCTCTAATTAGTGAGTGTACTTTGGAAAGATACATGGTAATCGTCCGAGGGGAGTGCAAATATATACAGAGATAGGAGTTGATGGGAGTAGAATTTATGTTTTTAGGGTGAAAGGCTAGATATTTTTTATCAATTTAGTCTAAGGATTGGAACTAAAGGTCACTGGTAGCTCCTATAGAGAGGGCAGAGTAGGTAATCTAGAAGTGAGGGAGTAGAACCTACCTAACACTACTACACATGATAATACTGAATTTAGATTAGCCAATATTTTTTATCCTCGGAAGAGGTAAAGAATAGGTATGCTCTTTTTTGTCACAATAACTTAGTTAAATCTCTAATTATTTGAAATCCTACACTGATTATGAATTATTTGCAACAAGAAAGTCTCTTTATATATATATCTAAAATTTTCTAACACTATGCATTTACGTTTAACTTGCATTTTTAGGAACTAGTAAACTTTATTTCATTGCATAAACTACTTTAAATATTNAACTATGCATTTGCATTTACGTTTAACTTGCATTTTTAGGAACTAGTAAACTTTATTTCATTGCATAAACTACTTTAAATATTTTTTGCAGTCTCAAGTAAAGGTTTTTCATAGTTAAGATTCCTAAATTTACTTCTTTCCTTTAATTTCCCTGTGGGATCGATACTGTGGTTTTTAAGCAAAACTCTATAGTACTTGAAACGATACGTATATATGCGTAGTACTCATAGTGAGAAAGCTATTAATCTAAATTTTATAATATTAAATTTGTTCTCACTAGTCGCTAAATATAAATTGGGTCAAGTTTTTGTCATATTCAGAAACATAAATATATGTGTAATTGTATGTCGGGTCAAAAGGCATGCTTGAGCCCGCACGGGAGGACATGCATAGTTCGGTGCAAGTGAGTAGGTGCAAGNGAATTTGTTCTCACTAGTCGCTAAATATAAATTGGGTCAAGTTTTTGTCATATTCGGAAACATAAATATATGTGTAATTGTGGGTCGGGTCAAAAGGCATGCTTGAGCCCGCACGGGAGGACATGCATAGTTCGGTGCAAGTGAGTAGGTGCAAGCAAAGGAGCACATGAAAGTTTTCATGCACAAGTGTGTGCATGCGTACATGCGGGCTTGTTTATGCACATGAGCGTTAAGCCCTTTTTTTCTATGAGGAAATTTCATTAATTTCATATATTATTATTTATTTTTTAGTTTTAAATGCTTCGATTTGCTCATTATTGGCTCGCACATGGAACCCAACAATATGGGTGTCCTTCATAGGTAAAATTAGCATTTCACACATGCTCACATAGTCCATTTCATCATCAGAGGTTTAGAAAAATTCATCAATGAATGGTCCAATTTAAGTCTGATCGCAAGGAACTTGGTGAACGAGATTCATTGGTTCGATTGAAATCTTCAGACAGAGAATATGAAAACCGGCCTTCGCCTAAGCGACAACCAGAGTCAAGTAGAACTATGTCGGTTGCGTGCCCCNCAAATTCATCAATGAATGGTCCAATTTAAGTTTGATCGCAAGGAACTTGGTGAACGAGATTCATTGGTTCGATTGAAATCTTCAGATAGAGAATATGAAAACCGGCCTTCGCCTAAGCGACAACCAGAGTCAAGTAGAACTATGTCGGTTGCGTGCCCCTCAACACATGTTGAAGGGCCTTAAATGGATATATTGCACTACAAGAATCAACACATGCATCAAGTATAGTTCATTAGTTCGTAAGCATGCATCTAACACATATGACATCAAAACTTGTTGCCAACAGTGTAAATAAAAAAAATGATTGACCTAAAAATGAGGTCAACGCTCACCACATGATATTTTNTGTTCGTAAGCATGCATCTAACACATATGACATCAAAAATTGTTGCCAACAGTGTAAATAAAAAAAATGATTGACCTAAAAATGAGGTCAACGCTCACCACATGATATTTTNATATATTGAAAAAGTGGGGAAAATTATATTGCAGAAGAAGAACAAGTTACATATCTGAGATAGGGGACTTGTAAGAGGTCACCCTTCAATAAAAAGGAAAGAGAAGGGGAGGGAGTAGTGGAGACCAAAGTGGCATTAGATTGACTTGCAGCTCTTGTTATCCAGTTAGCAGGTTTGTTGCCTTCTCTGTAATTGAAGGTGAGCTGAAATTGACACTGTTTTTGTTAAGTTCCTGTATGGGATTGAGCAGTTAGAGTATGTGCAAGGGAGGAGATAAGGATCCTTCAACCAGCTGGAGAAGCAAAGAACAATCAGTTTCAATTATTATATAAAACCATTTCATCTGAATAGCAATGTAGAGTACCCACAAAAGAGCAGTTGTTTCAGTTTCAAGTGCATCTTGGGCATGCATAGGGCTGTAGAAAGACAACTTGCAGCTGCCTGTGTAGTCCCTGAAGATACCTCCAAATCTAGCACCCTGCCCATTATAGCTCCCATCTATGTTGGCTTTGATCTAGGGGTGAGTAGGTTTGATCCAAAAAACTTTGGATATCTTTACTGTTTTTTGTGTAGAAGGACTGGTATTATAGAATATTTCCGGGAATCCCTTATGTTTAATGAAGGTTTTACAATGTAACATAGTTAGGTGAGCATTTGAAGTATTGTCCTCACATTTGGCTTTATTTTTAGCCATCCAAGTGAACCAAGTGACCACAAATGGGATGGTGCTCAGATTATATATATATATATATATATATATATATATTTGAAACTAAAAAAATATATTTACAATTACCTTAGGATATTTGCATACACTCAAAATATATTCACCTGGGAGTTAACATCTCGTATCAAAACCTAAAACTATAAATCAAATTAGAGGCTTTAGCCCATCACTTTAAAGTCCTCTAATTCTACACTCTCGAAAAGTTTATTTCCCTATTTATTTTCATTCAACCCCATGAACTACCTTCAGATTCATGAAATCAATATGTGATTCAAACCATTTGTTGATTGAGATAATCTCAGATCTTACATGTTCTCACAACAGGTATTAACATCTTAATTGGCCAAATCAAGAAGTAAATGAAGTGCAAGGTTCCAAATCATCAAAACTTGTTCCAACATTGAAGTATAATAATTCACACTACATCCTTTAAACACTAAATTACTTATCATTGTAAGGAAAAAGATAAAGAAAACTACTCAGAATTTTTCAAGAAAACACAACCACACTTAAGTTTAAAAGTAGAAATCATGCACACAAAGAAGAAATCTAAATTAAAACCAAGTGTAGTCATAATGATAAACATTTATCTCAAATCCTCTAAACCTAATGTATTGAAGTTCTTTGAATTCTCTTCCTTCACTAACAATACAAACTAACACTCAAAATAAAAAGAAAGTGGCTGGTGGCGGTGGCAGTTACTTCGATGGAAGATGGCTGTAAAATATGATGGGTGGTTGGCCTCTTCTCTTGATGATCCAAGTCTTCTTTAATATAAATCCAAAAGGTATCTTGGTGTCCCTTCAAAATGAGTCTCCATTCAATGAATCTTCTAGAAGTTGCCTCCTCCAAAGCCAATTGAATGAATTTTCGTGTCCATCAGAATTTTCCACATTTTTACCAAGGGTTCCTTCAAATACCTCTTCAAAAATTTGTCTAAATTCAATGAATCATCAAATAACTACTTTTGGAACTTAAGCGCTGGTTACATGGCACTTAGGCGCAAGCCTCTGGCGCTTAGGCACCTAATTTCTTTTTTTGTAACTTTTTTTATTTTTCCTCTAAATTTAACTCTTTTTCACTCTTGTTAGCATTTTTCATCCGATGATTACACCTGAAAGAAAAACACATAAATACATTTCATTAAATCCCAATATCTCAAAAATAGGTATAAAAACACTAAATATTTTAGGTGTATCAGTTAGACAAGAATTTTTTTTGTTTAAACGTAGTTTGATTATATTTCAAATGTTCATGTATTTAAATAGTTGAATCCATCATAAAGTGGTATTTCTATCTCATGAAATGATATATTACTTTGATGTCATATTTAATTTTTAAATAATTAATTATACATGATATTTTTGGTGTTTCACAAAACTAAACCAACAAGAAGACACACCATCGACTCGAATGACGTTATTTGCTCAATCAAATCTATCTCTCCCTTGTAAGACTCAAGTGTCAAAAACTTGAATCATTTCAATGGTTTAACTTTAGAGATATATTGTAAAATGCATTATTTGGTTGTCACGATTCTTCAATATATTCAATCCAATGCCTATTAACTCGTGTTAACCATGCATTGTAAAGATAATGGATGTCATCTTCCATTTCAATGACCCAAGGGACTCTTCTCTCATTAGTTGCCAGAACATCTTGTCGGGGTCGTTGTTCTTATTCTAAATTCCACACACCTCTCATCATTTCTAGTATTTGATTTTTTTATCTTTGATCAAGTGGATCATGACTTTCTTGGCGCACTTCATGTTGTCATTAGTTTCTTTTTTATGACGCACTTCTCATTGGATTGCACCTCCACTTTTTTGTGGCAAGATCCATGGTCATCGCACATTTTATTGTTCAATATAAGATTATTTGTGAATCACACCTAAAGAACGGAGTGAACGAAGGAGAGCGAGAGAGATAGAGAGAGAGTGTGTGTGTGTGAGTGAGAATAAAAAAGAAAAGTTTTGTATAGTGTCTCTTCTTCGTAAAATGTTTCTATAATTTGTAGAGGAGATAATACAATTGTGATATTACATTTTTATCCTTGCTCAGAATGGTCTATATTGTGGTATTTTTTATATTTTATAACTGTGGGCTTATTGTCTATTTACATTCTTGCTTGACCGCCTAAGCTCAAATGACTAGATTTGACAGGTTCAGCTTGATTTGTTGAGTTTATTAGGTAGAGTTTGGACTGTAGATCCGGCCTAGTTTACCATCTTCAATCTCTAGTGAGGAAACATTAGATTATTGAGATTTTTTGATGAACAAACCCTTCTTTTGGGATGGTTCCACTATGGAATAATCTATTATTCCAATTCAATTTTTTATTCGCTTTGTGGCTTAGTTAGATTTGGCCTAGTTGGCATATATCATACGGCTTAGCTCGTTTGGTCAGGTGGTCCTCACAATCTTGTTATAGTAAATATGCCTTTGTGATATTATTCTCTTCTGAACTGCTATATCTCCTTAAGATGAGTCTATACATTTTTTTGTTGTACAATTTCATCATACAAAATTAAAATTTTCTTATACATATGAGATGTCCTTGATCACATATTATCACATAAACAAGAAGTAATTTTTTTTCTCAAGTATATAAAGATGATTTACACACATACCTAATATTTTTTATATATATTCAGACATTTTAGGTATATAAATAAATAAAAAGTGTGTTGTAATGTATCCATCCTACTCCACAAAATGATTAATCTTCTTTGTGGGAACATTAGGGGAATTGCCCACCCTTCGTCCCTTAAATGAATTCTCTATCTTAATAAAAAATACAAACTTTGGTGCATTACTATTTTTGAACCCATGGTTCATAATTATCCTCAGAGATTCATTAGTAAGTTCCCTAATTTTTCTCACTATGCTAATAATAATAATAAAATTTGGATACTTTTTAGAAAGGAGATCTCTTGGAACATTCAGGTGGACCATCAGCAATTTGTACACCTTTCTTTTTAGATCAATGGACATGTGGGCTATGCCACTTTCATTTATGTAGGATGCCACAATGATGATAGAAAAGAACTTTGGTCTTGCCTCCATCGGATCAGTGAGCATATGCACTCCCCTTGGTTAGTGGGTGGGGCGGGGGGGGGGGGGGGGCGGGGGGGNAAATAGGAAAGCTTGGGGGGATTACAGGACAATCAGCCTAACCAATGTGATCTCCAAAATAATCAGCAAAATCATTGTGTTTAGGCTGCAACCCCNGCTATACATAGAACAAATTTTAACTAAAGAAATATTCTTAAGAGTGTAAGCAGCACAATCAAAAGAGCATTTTTGTATTATGAATTTGATAGGTAGAAAAGCATGACCAACCATGAAGATTTCTATTCAATAGCATATGACTAAGAAGAATAAAAAGACAACTAAAAGAACATAAATCTACCAAGGGCAGCTAGAAAAGACTGAATAAGTATGAAGTAAAGCCTATGCAAAAGCATATAACTAAGCTATTAAATAAAATGTAAGGTCAGTATATAAAATCAAAATAAAAAATCCATGCTAATGATGTATAAAAGTAGAAAGACTAGAATGGTGCTTATAAGTATCTTTAATGGTGATTGTAGGACTTTAAGTGTCATTTAAGCCTAGAATAAGCTTGGATGGGGCATCTTAGAATGCTATGTAGACCATCTTAACAATCAATCAATAGCAAACGGCTAATCATTGTATTCATTAGGCGAGGTGTAAGGTATTATTTAGTCTGTCATGCTAAAATAAAAGTCATCAAATTGAGATCAAGTTTATTAAACTAGAAGTATAAAGATGGTTGCATTAAACATATGACTCTAGACTAATACCTAACACAAAACCATAAAGTATCAACTACATTTTACTTAGAAAATAAAAGCTTCGAACATGGTTGATTATGTTCGACATATCTGACACCTAAACTGTATATTTTACCTTTATATCAACCAAAATTTTCATATCTTATAAGAAATTCCACCACTTTAACTTTTATAAAGTGAAANATTGATTATGTTCGACATATCCGACACCTAAACTGTATACTTTACCTTTATATCAACCAAAATTTTCATATCTTATAAGAAATTCCACCACTTTAACTTTTATAAAGTGAAATACACATTTTCATTCATAGGGAGGGTGGCATGTATGTAAAAATTGAAATTTATGTGTTGGATATGTAAATAGATAGGAATTGAGTGGCATGAATGTAAATCTTCCAACTTTTAGAGAATGAAACTCTTATGTATCTTATATACTTTAAATTTTACATGAATTTTCTTAAACATTATGTTTAAAATGATATTTGGGCTTCATATTTTCCTTATACATTTTCCTTCATATTTTTGAAGAAAATTATGGCTTTTCATATTAATTTTTATTTATGCAAGAAGAATTTGGCAAGACATATGAAGGCACTTAAATGTTTAAAATGGCATATACAAGCTATCTCAAATTTCCTAAAGATATCTAGTCTTTTAGTATTAATAATTAAAGGAAATTAATTTTTTAATTATTAAATAAAATAAGAAAATAACTTAAATAAATCCAAGAAGATTTAGGTATGTCTATTATGGGAAGCTTCCCAATGGCAAAATAAATATTTTTTTAGGGTTATTTTCTATGTAGAAACTATAAAATACATGTAATTGATTAAATAAAATTTAAGAAAATAAATAAATAATGGTGACTCTAATTATAGAAAAAAAATCTCAAAATTTATTAAAAATTTTAATTTATTGAAATAATATAAAAAATAAAATAAAATGTCTGAAAAATCACACCTTTTAAATTCTTAAACATATTAAAATAAATTTGTAGATTTAAAAATAAATTTAGAAATTTTAAAACCATGCTTGGAACTTGATATAATTTCCTAGAATTTTTAAATGCATGTATGCTTTATTATGATTTTTAAACCATGACTTTTAGGCTTTGAAACTCATAACATACAAAATAAAATTTACCAAGCCATTTGTTAGTTTTTAAGGCTCAATATGACACACTTGTGCAATCAAATTAGCTTGGAATTTTTCTCAATTCATTCGATGTGTTAAATAAGTTATAATTAGATGATATTTGAGCTGCTTACCTAAGTATAAACTGCACAAAATTCGTCCTTCTCAAATGAAAAAAAAGCTAAATGAGTGTGAAATAAAAAGTGTAAGGTATGGCTCATATATCAGATAAGAGACAAATGCTGGAGCGGAACGGAGCAAGCCAATGGAGCATAAGCATCTGTTCAATCGGAGGAGTTACATTATATGGGTTGGGGGTGCGGAGGCAACGCCCCCGCAATACGGTACAAAGGTAATTTTATAATTACATATTGTACACCAGGTCTATATATACATATGCGTATTGTAACTCTAATGGGTATCATGTACTATTTTTCTGAATTGAAAGAAAGTCGTGGCTCTGCTCCCGATGACGTAGGCATCTTTGCCAAACCTCGTTAAATTTTTGTGTTCTTCTTCTGGATTTGTGTTTCTTTGCCCTAAATTTCTTTACAAAAAGAAACTATGAGAATCTAATTAATCTTAGAGAAATGAAAAATAAAATATCTCTCATTAGCTTCAACTTCATATATAATAAAATTAGATTAAGTAAAAAACATAATGTAATCTTTTTTTTTTCTTTTATCCAAGTAGTTGTTTTTTTTTTTTGTTTCTTTTGATTATTTTCTTAGGGTTAATTATACATGAAGCAAAAACAAAATAAAGCATTAAAGCTTCTTTGGGAACAATCATTTTCTTTTTTTTTTAATGTATTTATTTATTATTTTTAAATGTTTTTTTCTTATTTCTATATGCAAATTAACATATTTTTGAAAAGTCTCAAAATAAATAAAAAATATATATCTTAATCAAATATAACAAACATATTTTGTTTGAAATGAAAACATAAAAAAAATTAAATAGAAGAAAAAATAGTAAAAAAGAAAATTGATTCCAAGCAGACTCTTGATATATGTACAGGAAACATGACAGATCATATCATCATCATTTTGATTTGTGGTCATCGCTTTCCAACAGAGAATCGTTGAAGAAAAGAAGCAGAAAAGTTCAATTTTCTTTTCTTAATTATAAGGCATAAAGTTGAAAATAGTAAACATTAGTGTGAATTAATTTATTAAAATTTGGGTAACAAATAAAAGGGATATTTATTACATTCAAAACTATCATTGCACACGGTATGACATCTCAGCTATTGCCCAATGGCATCAATATATATATAGATATATAATGCGCTACCAGTTGGAGGACATTGGTTGTGAAGATTTTACGTTCATGTTAAGTATTAACATATAAAATTAGGGAAATTTACATACCAAGCATGCAATTCTTATGTTGTTTACATATCAATATTCATATTTATAAACAAAACACTTTTGTGCTTTGTACGTATAGCCGAACAAAAAATATATATAAAAAAGACCGGTTTTTAATTCTAATATAAGGTAAGTCAGATATATCACCATGAGCAAGTAAATTAAAATTTGCATTAGCTTAATGACTCCATTAGTAGCGTCATGGCACAGACAAAAAGTCCCACATCGGCTAGGTGTAGAACCAAAGAGTAGTATTTAAGCCCTGGGCTGCCCACCACCCTGAAGAGCTCTTTTGGGAGGTGACAAGTGGTTTCAGAGCAGATTACTGTCTACCAGGTGTGTGGACTCTCCATGGTCAAGTGAGACCCTCATTGGAGTCGATCCGTGATGAGGGCGTCACGTTATTGGGTGGAGCAAAATGTCACGGACAAAAAAATCCCACATCGGCTAGGTGTAGGGCCGAAAATCAATATTTAAGTCCTGGGCTGCCCACCATTTCGAAGAGCTCTTTTGGGAGGTGACAAGTGGTATCATAGCATATTACTGTCTGCTAGGTGTGAAAACTCTCCATGGTTCAGTGGTACCCTCGGTGGAGCCGATCCGTGATGAGAGTGTCAAGTGATTGGGTGGAGAAAAATGTCGCGGACAAAAAGTCCCACATCGACTACGTATAGGGCCGAAAAACAGTATTTAAGTTCTAGGCTGTCCACCACCCCTAAGAGCTCTTTTGAGAGATGACAAGTGGTATCAGAGCAAATTACTGTCTGTCAGGTGTGTGGACTCTCCATGGTCTAGTGAGACCTTCATTGGAGCCGATCTGTGATGAGGGCATCACGTGATTGAGTGGAGGTGAATGTCACGGACAAAAAGTCCAACACCTAGCAAAGTCTTAATTAAGGTGTCATGTAGTATCGTATACATATCAAACATTACTCTGACACAACTCCAACACATATCCGACAAAACACAGAAATGTCTGAATTAAATACTATTTTAAAAAATCAAAATTTAAAAAGTATTTTAAGATTGAAATTCAAAAAATGTTAGCTATAGGAAAGATTTGCATANAATGACCATTTTCGGTGATAATATCCATCAGGCAGGTTTGTTTGACTTGAGTTTCAAGGGAACTGCATTTCTTGGAATAAGGGGGCATATTTGAGAAATACTATATAGAATATTGGTGAATGATCAGTGGTTTCTCAGTTCCTCTTTACTTTTTTTACTCATCTCACACTAGCTGGATCTGATCACAGACCTTTATTGATCTCCATAACCTCTCCTTTAAATCTTGAGCAGCCCACCACTTTTAGATATCTCAATATGTGGCCCTCCCATCCTTCTTTACTTAACATTGTTTCAAACAATTAGAATGGTGTTAACCACCCCAAGGCTCTGGAAAAAATCATCCTTTTGCCTTTTAGAGTTTGTAGAGCCCTCAGAAAGTGGAGCTAGGATGTTTTTGGCAATGTGTACACTGATGTTGATTCTGCAGAGAAAGATGTGGAGAGGTTAAAACAGGAGGTTCATAATGGCACTGCAGAGAAAAAAACCTTTCTTCCTGCATAAAATAATCTTATTTCTGCTTTTAAAAGTTAAGAGTAATTTCTAAAATAGAAGGCATCCATTAACATCTTGACTGATGGGGATAAAAATACCAAATTTTTTCATTCATATATTAAATACAGGAGAAAGTGCAACTCTATCTACTCTATTCAGACTTCTGAGGGGAGTTGGCTACATGACAATTTTGTTATTACCAGGAATGCATTCTCCTACTATAATCAGCTTCTTAACCAAATCCCTACCAACAGACCCCGTGTGGATGAAAATTACTTTACTACAGAGCTTTCCATTACTAGAAAACTAGTACTCACTGACCCTCCCCCCACTGAAAAGAAAATCTGAGTGGCTTTGAACTCTATTGATAGTTCCAAAATAGTAGGGCCTGATGGCTTCACTGCAATTTTTTATAAGAAATCTTGGCAATTCATCAAACTAGATGTTATTGCTGTTATTAATAGGTTTTTCAAGGCAACAACATCCCTAACTATTTCAGTGATTCTAATTTTGTTCTGGTGCCTAAATATGAGATATAGAAGAATTGGAATCACTACAGGCCTATTTGTCTCACCTTTGTGCTCAGTAAAATCATTAGCAAAGTTATTGTGAATAGACTCTAGCCTCATCTTGATAAGTTAATCAGTCCCAACCAAACTGCATTTGTTAAGAGTACATTCATCATTGATAATGTATTGCTTGCACATGAGTTGTTGTTGGATCTAGAAAAGACTTGTAGGGGAGGAAATTTGATCTATAAATTAGATATTAGAAAGGCTTATGAAGCTGTAAATTGGGAGTTCATCTTGGAAATTCTTTCTGCCAGAGGGTTTCAATCTGCTTTTTGTACCCTCATTCACAAATGGCTGATTAACAATGGGCATTCTATTCTTATCAATGGGTGCAAACCAGGGGATCTTTTACTGCTTCTAAAGAGCTGAAGCAAGGAGATCCCCTATCACCTACTATCTTTATACTTGCTATTGATTTATTGATTACTTGTTTAGAATTCTTGATAAGTCTCTTTTAGCCCAGAGTTACTCTAAGTACCATCACAGATCAAACATTGTCATTTCTCATCTGTTATATGTGATGATATCATGGGGTTTTCTAGTGCTCATAAGAGTGCTGTTAAAAAAGTTTACCACTGCCTACAGGTCTTTCAAACTCACGATGTGATGATATTTAATCAAGATAAATGCCAACTTATATATAATAAAAGATCTTCCCTAGAAGTAAATAATGGATTTCCAACCATACTAGATTTTCCGTTTCTCAACTCCCAATCAAATACTTTGGTGTCCTCCTTGTAAGTGGTAGATCCAAGTAGATCTAATTTGATGAAGTCCTTCATAAAATCACCTCTTACCTCTCAGGTTGGACCCAATCTTTCCTATCCAATAGTGGAACAATTACATTGCTTAAAACCATTCTCACAACCTTAACTTCATACATAATACATAAGACCAATATGAAGAAAAGCAAACAATTACAATTGGAGAGATATTTTAACAGATTCTTGTGGTCTGGTCAAAGACAACAACTCCATTGGGCTTCATTGTAGAAGGTAGCCAAACTTACTTTGGCTGGGGGTATTGGGTTTAAAGGGCTCCAACATCTCATTTAAGTTAATTATGTAAAGTATGGATCAAATTTAGAGTCCAATCCTCATTGTGGGCTAAATTCATGGTGGACGAGTATTGCAGAGACGAGCACCCCTCACTCACTATCAAGGATTCCAAAATTTGGGTCAGCATGCTTGATACACCAAAATAATATATTGTTTAAATTACTTATTTTATATTTATTTTTGGTGATATTACACTTTAAAGAAGGGTATTTTTATGTTTTTGTTCTAGGAATATTATTTTTAGAAATTTGGAGTAAAAATGGTAAAAATGACGAAATTTGGAGCTAAAATAATGAATTTTGGGATTCTAGCGCATGATGCGCCAGAATCCAGAGAACCAGCGCATGATGTACCAGAGATGATTTTTTAAAATTAAGGTGGCTCAAGACAAATTTTGCATGAATTTTCAAAATGACACTTGTTCTACACACCTCTTAGAGTAATTCAATGCATTTAGACACTTTGGAAGGTTCTTTTATGAAGGGATATGACTCTTGGATCAAATGACACATCATTTGAATCAAGAGTTGACTTTTAGAGGGAATTTTGGAGGGAATTTTGAATTCTTTTCAAAAGGAAGCAGCTCAAAATAAAAGACGAAGACTTGAAGAGTTCAAGTGTGTGTGGCGTGAGAGAAAGAGAAAGGGGGTGTGAGTTAAAGATAGAGAGAGAAGAGGAGATTTTCTTCTAAGGTTGTAAGAGGTGAGGGAAGGTGAGAGATTTCTTCTTCATTACACTTCTAAGAGGGATTTGAGAGTGATTGTAAAGAGAGAAAGGCTTTGAGAGAACTTCTAGGGATTTGCTTGGAAAAGATTGTGAGATAAGTTGTATTTTTATTTCTTTTATTTTGTAAACTTGTTTTTATATATGAAATCCCATGTGTTATCATATCCTTCTCATGAATTTTGAGTAATCTTCTTTATCCTTCTCCCTACTTTGAGATATGGTTTTGTGAAGAATAAAATTAGTTTTCTGCAGCTTTAAATCATAATAATTTGTAATGATTTGAACTCCGATCTTCATTTACTTTTCAATCTGGCCAATTGAAACGTTAAAACTTGTTGAGAGACATATGTTCTAAAATAAGATATGGTTTCTACAACATAGGGAGAATTACATTTGATTTCATGGGAGAGTATGTCATCTGTGAGATTGGGTGCAAATAAATAGGAAAATAAACTTTGTTGGATGAAAAAATTGAGATTTTAAGGTGAAAAATTAAAATCCCCAATTTGGACCAATTGGTCGGAAACTAATGTGAGATTTTTATCACTCAGGGGAGAAAGTAGTGGGAGCTTTAGAGCGGCAGTCAGTATTCTCCTAAGCTAACCACAAAATTTAGGAAAAACTCTAGATTAGTCAATGATCCTTATAGCACTCGGAAGAGGGTAAATAATATGATTGCTCCTGTTTGCCACAAAACAATTTATATATATATATATATATATATATATTTCAAATGATTTCAATTCTTCACAATCCATATACTCATCTTAAAGTTGAATGATGTTTTCTTAAATTTGATAGCAAAAAGTTTGTTTAATTTTTGTATTTAAAGTTTAGTATTGAGTTTAGTTTAACTTCTGTAGTCTTATATCTGCGTTTTAATTAGCATTCACTTGAGTAGTTAATTTTTAAACTTCGCACTTTATGTTTAATTTTATTTTTATTTTTGTTATAAAATAATTTTCATAATTTAATTTAAGATTTTCCAATTTCTCTGTGAGATCAATATCTAGGACTCCGTTCGAGTCCTTTATTACTTGAGCGATACATATAATTGCGTTGATATTAAAGGGGATTTTGCAGTTTAAAAAAAGCTTTAAGAGATAAGTTATTTACATAAAGAGTATTTTTTATGGATTTAATTGCATATTTATCATATATCTGTCATGTGTAATTTTGTAATATTGAAAAATATCTATAAAATTGCCACTCTAAATAGCCCAGAATCAAGTTTTTGGGACTGTTGCTGGGGAAGTAACGAAAAATATTAATATTTTACTTTATTTTATTTCAAACAAATAAAAAATAAAAAAAAGAGTGTGTGTAGTTTAGTTTGAACATTTTCTTATTTAAGTGTGCTTGCTTGTTTTTAATTATTTGCTTTATTTTGTCAATGCGTAGTGTAAGAATTGAAAATTTAGTACCTTACAATTCTGAGTTAAAATGAACTGTTAGAAAAATTTGAAAATGACGAAAAATAGAAAGATCATTTTAGCAAAATGGCTTGGAATTTAAACAATACTGGAAATGAAAATGAATATTATCAGAGACTTTTAAGAGATTATGTTAATCCCACAACATATGAAATTCATTTGAGTATACAAAATCTTGTTGTAGCTACCAATTCATTTGAGCTTAAACATGTTATTATCCAAATGGTACAAAACAATCAGTTTGGGGGAACACCTACTGAAGATCCTAATTTACATCTTGTTTTTTAGAATTATGTGCTATATTTAAATAAAATGGAGTGTTGAATGATGCTGTCAGGCTTCAAATTTTTCATTTTTCACTAAAGGATAAAACTAAGATGTGGTTAAACTCATTAGCACCTGGATCTATCAGAACATGGAGAGAATTATCACAAAAATTCTTATCTAAAAATTTCCCACCTTTAAAAAAAGTTAAGCATAGAAATGATATCACATTTTTTATCAGTTTGAAGGGGAATCAATTTATGAAGCCTGAGTAATATTTAAAGCCTCAAACGAAAGTGTCCACACCATGCGTTGCCAGATTGGTTAATAAGTCAAACTTTTTTAATGGGTTGCTTGGATCTCTTAGATGGATAATTGACGCTACTGTTGGTGGATCATTAATATCAAAACAATTCAATGAAGCATATTCATTAATTGAAGAGATCTCAAGAAATAATTTTCAATGGCCCTCTGAAAGGGTAAATCTTAAAAAAGTAGCTAGTATTCATGATTCTGATGCTATATTTATTTTAGCTGCCTAAATAGTTACTATATCAAAGAAGATATATAAATATGGAATGAATTATTCTTAAATAGCACCTGTGCTCGAGGAAAACTCATTGGGACAAATGATAGTATCTCAATCTTTTTATGAAACTTTAAATGCAATAAACAGTCGTTCTAATAAAACTTATGCCAATTATTGTAACCCTGATTGGATGAATCATCCAAAATTTAGTTGGAGTAACAATAATTCAAATTTAGTAAATCCGTAATGAGGAAACAACACTACTGCAAACCCATTTGGAAACTCCAAAAATCAAGGGAAACAAGCTTATAAACTTATTACCCCCCCCCAGGATTTAATAATATTCAGAGTAAGGAGAAAAAGTTATTAATGGAAGAATTGATATTGCAAATGGTAGTCAATTACAAAGTGAGGGAGTTGCAATCAGAAACATGGAAAATCAATTGAGATGTATTGCTAGTATTGCTACTGTACTTAGCAATAGACCTCCAGGAATATTGCCTCGTAATGTTGAAGTAAATCCTAAAGATCAGAACTACAAGCTTAAAGCTATTCCACTAAGAAGTAGAAATGAATTAGAAAATAGAGTCCAACAAGAAGTTGAGGTTAAAAAGGATGAGGTGAAAAATGAAAAATCTGGTGAAGATTTTCATTTTGAAGTAGAAAATCTTATTAAACCAATGAAAATCACTGTAGAAAGACAACCATCAATATTTCCTCAAAGATTGAAGTAGAAACATAGAGATAATCAATTTTCCAAATTTTTAGAAAATTTGAGGAAATTAATGATAAACATTCCATTTATTGAGGATTTGGAACAAATGTCAGGCTATGTGAAGTTTATGAAGGATATAATTAATAAGAAAAAGAAGTTTATAGATAATGAGACTGTTACACTTAGTGAAGAGTGTAGCACTATAATTCAGGAAAAGCTTCCTGAAAATAAAAAGATCTTGGAAGTTTTACAATTCCTTCTATATTGACGAAAAATTTTATGGAAAAGCTTTATGTGATTTAGTAGCAAAAATTAATCTTATGTCGTTATCAATTTTCAAAAGGTTAGGCTTAGGAGATATTTCCCCTACAAATATAACTCTTCAGTTAGTTGATCGTTTGATTACCTATCTTAAAGGAGTTATATAAGATGTTTTGGTAAAAGTTTATAAATTTATTTTTCTTGTAGACTTTATTGTATTAGACTTGGAGGAAAATATAGAAATTCTGATCATTTTAGGAAGACCATTCCTAGCCACTGGAAGAGCTTTGATAGATGTGTAGAAAAATTGAACTAACTTTGAGAGTTAGTGAATAAGAGGTGCATTTAATATTGCAAAATTAATGAGATATCTTGCAAAAGAGCAAGAGATTGAATGCTTCAGAATGGATATTAAAGAATATTTAAGCCATGAATATTTTAAGAAAACTTTTGAAAGAGAATTTAAAAAGGAATATATGGAATATCAAGATGAGGATAAAATTCAAGATGAATCCATGGAAGTGAGTAAATATGACATTGATTATGTTCAGGAAAGATTTGAAATGATAGATCTTATAGAAGGTAACAAGACTTTGATTTCATCTATTACAAAACCTCTGGAACTAGAACTAAAAATGCTTCCTGCACATTTGAAGTATGCATTTTTAGGACATTTATCTACATTACCTGTTATAGTATCTTAAGAATTAACTGATACTCAAGAAAAATAGTTGTTGGAAACTTTAAAAAGATATAAAAAAGCATTTGGATGGACATTAGCTGATATTAAAGGAATCAGTCCTTCAATTTGTATGCATAGAATTTTATTAGAAGATAAACATAAACCAAGAGCTGATCCTCAAAGGAGATTAAATCCTATTTTGAAAGAAGTTGTAACGAAAGAAATTTTAAAATGGTTAGATGATAGAATAATATATCCTATTTCAAAAAGTATTTGGGTTAGTCCAATTCAATGTGTTTCAAAGAAAGGAGGTGTGACTGTAATGACAAATGAGCGTGATGAATTAATATCAACAAGATAAGTCACTAGTTGGTGAATATGTCTAGATTATAGAAAATTAAATTCTGCCACCAGAAAGGACCATTTTCCTTTACCCTATTTGGAGCAGGTGTTGGATAGATTAGTTGGGCATAAATATTTTTGTTTTCTAGATGGATATAACAGTTATCATTAAGTACCTATTGCTCCAGAGGATGAAGATAAAACAACATTTACTAGTCCTTTTGGAACTTTTTGCTTTTCGGTGAATGCCTTTTAGATAATGTAATGCACTTGCAGCATTTCAAAGATGTATGATGTCAATTTTTCAGTGATTTGATTGAACAGGGATTGAAGTCTTCATGGATGACCTTTTTGTATTTGGAACTTCATTCAAAATTTGTCTAAATCATTTAGAAAAAGTTTTGTAACATTGTGAATAGACTAATATCGTATTGAATTGGGAAAAATGTCAATTTATGGTTGCAGGAGGAATTGTGCTTGGGCATAAAATTTCAGAAAATGACATGGAAGTAAATCTTGCAAAAACACAGGTTATATCGAACCTACCTCCACCTACCACAACAAATGGAGTTAGGAGCTTTTAAGGACATATTGGATTTTACAGGAGATACATTAAAGATTTTTCAAAAATTAATAAACCTTTATGCCTACTTTTAGAATAAATATAAAATTTGACTTTAGTCAAGATTTTCTTAACGCCTTTGAAACTTTAAAGGAAAAATTGATCATTGCTCCTATAATTATTTCAATTGATTGGGAGAAATCTTTCGAATTAATGTGTGATGCTAGTGACTATGCAATTAGAGTTGTTTTTGGGCAGAGATATGATAAGATTTCAAAGTTATATACGATACTAATAGACTATTAAGGATGCTCAAATTAATTACACTACCACTGAAATAGATTTATTAATAATTGTGTATGCTTTTGATAAGTTTGGATCATATTTGATTGAAGCTAAATGTATTGTGCATACTGATCATTCAGCTATTACATTTTTGATGCAAAAGAAGAAAGCTAAACCAAGATTAATTAGATGGGTACTTTTGATGCAATAGTTTGATTTGGTAGTAGTCGATAGGAAAGAGATTGATAATCAAATGGCTGATCATTTGTCTAGCCTAGAATAAGAGGAATTACTTGATTTAGAAAAAGAGATTAATGAAACTTTTTCGGATGAACGACTTTGTGTTGTAAAAGGATGGGAAATACTTTGGTATGCTGATATTGTAAATTATATTGTTAGTGGTATTTTACCATATGGATTAACAAAATAACAGGAAAAGAAATTCATTTATCATGCAAAATCTTATTTTTTGGATGATCATTATTTATATAAGAATTGTAAAGAATTAATGATGAAACGATGTGTTTCTTATAAAGAAATTCAGGAAATTATTCAAAAATGTCATGATTCTGAATTTAGAGGACATTTTGGGAGTGATNATAGGTGAGCGGTAGGTGAGATGTGGTAGGTGAGAGTGACACATTACAAAATTACCCTTTTACCTTAGTTGAGCAATTGGGGTTCAAAATAACATTCTCCAATTTAATCATCTATCATAAGCTTGGGAAGACCTCTACTTGCTTTCTTTTATGATAAAAATAAAAGACCCAACTGACCAAGAAGCTTTTTTTACCAAAATCTACAGAAAATTTTGAGTTTTCAAGGCAGGACAAAGGGTTGATCAAGTTTGAAATCAATTTTACTATAAATAATACTCAAGTATTCAAAAGCTTACTGCTACAGGATGTGAGAGATTGCTTTAGATTTCAGGGGTGCTACTTCAAATAGTTCTGCTATGAGCAATCTGCGCTCAAGTGAAGACTGTAATTCAAATAAATAAAAACAAAAGATTATTTTGCAATATATTCAAAACAGATTTATAAAGCAATCTATTTGGAATTACCTGACCCAAGAGCTCACTAGTCTTCAGAGACAACTGAACAACAATCTTTCCACTGGGCTAAATAACTCTAATTATCTCCTCATGCAGAACCATCCTCCCATTTTATCAGGCTTAGTAAAACTAAAGAAAAGTTCCAAATACTAAACCTACAAAAACCATTTATTCATCTGCAAACCGATCCCATATCAAGTTGAACTCTTGTCTTCCCTTTCCCTTGCCCCTTTCTCAATTCAACTCCTCATCGCCACCAAATTTGTAACAGATACAAGCCAACAGACAAAAATAGTCTTTAAAAATTCAAAAATGTAATACAACACGTATACTAATGAAAAAACATATATAAACAGTAATGTTAAAATATTTTCAATTCATGTGTACACAACACAAGATAGCTTTCAAACTCAATTGAACACCTCAAAAAGCACATAAATGGATCAGGCAAATGCATTAGAAATTATGCAAGCATGTCAAAAGGCACACACATCATTTAAGAGATCAAATCATTAAAGAAAATTTTTGTGCATTGGCACTAATAAACCTGCTATTATCTACATAAGAATTGAATTGTCCGCGTCACAAAAAAATAAATTTGTCTACATGTACTTGTATGCTACTTAATATAAATTATACTTTAATTTTAATCTTATTTTTGGCCCATGCAGCAATCTTTGCTTAGTGTTCATGCGTTTAACGCACTGGTCGAAGTAGGTGCAAGTTTGCTTATCATCTGTTTGCTTGCTGATACATGTTGTGGCTCCACTAGCAATATGGGTGTCTATTTTCAGCATTTTCAACATTTTAAATGAATCAATATTATGACATTTGAGTGATTTTGATAGTAATTCAGACTCGATTTGTATGACGTTGCATTTGATAGTCATTATCAACTTTAAATTTGACCGAGCTAGAGTAGCAAATTATTATGATGCTTATGCATATGTCAATTGGCAACTACCCTTCTGTCATAATATCACCATCAATTGTGTAACTTCACAGTTCAGAACTAAAACATATAAATTTTCCAAAAATAATAAAAAAGAAAAAGATAACAAATGACAACATATCATAGTTGAGACGGGCACCACCTAAGCATTCCAACCAAAATCAAATAAAAAAAAGCCCTGGCGAGTGGCCACAAAAAATAAACAGATTATCAAGCAAGAAATCAGTTGTGCTCATGGTGGCAAGAGAGATAGACGGATTAAAGAATAAACTAGAAAAATTATACTTCCTCTACATGAAGCACCAGGAACCACGCTACGACGGAAGAAGGAAGAAGCGGGTTGTGCAGCTTCGACTGAGAGGATGGAAGAGCATGGAGAAAGAGGGACAGGGATTCCTTTCGACTAGAAGACAAGAGAAGAAGAACAAATGAGCCAAACTGCCAGAGAAGAGGAATAAACCAACCTTCGATGAAAGGATAAAGCCTCGCGTAATTCTTCAAAATGCTGTTCTGGGCAATCAGTCCTGAGCTCGGATGTTCACCAAATCCATGTAGTAGGTGAACTTCTAGACTATTAATATCTTTGTGAGCATGTCCGTTGGATTCTCCTTTGTATCTATCTTCTTCAACAAAACCTTGCTTTCTGACACGCACTAAGTACTGTGAAGCATAGGTGGCTGACGCAAGAATACATGGCGTATCAGTAGTACCGGGGTTTGATTCTGGTTGTCAATCCCATAGGGAAAGAGATAAACTCATTTAGGAAAAACTCTAGCCTACAATAGTCAATATTAGACTGAAAGGTTGAAATTTTGAAGTTTAATAAAATTTCTTACCGTTTCTTTTGAAAATGAGCAAAACATAGGTTTTAAAACAATTAAAAGATTGTAATGTTGATTAAGATATGTCCCAAGAATTCTTCTTTGAAGCAATTATGTAGGAATTCAACTTAACAAATGATTCATAGTAGGTGTCAATCATAAAAAAAATAAGTTTTTCTTATTTCCTTCCAATAGTCTAAGAAAGATTGATGATTCATTCGTTCAGTTCTCTAAATCAAATTAAAAGTCCAAGATAACTTTGCTCCCTATTCAATTTGCACGAATTCAAAGGAGATATTCCTATTTCATTGAGTTTGTGTGGATAACTTAATCGTTCCTTATATATTCTTCCAAAAATTCTTTAATCCTGATTAATTTTTAAAAATTAACTAGCCAAGTTAAAAGTCTATGAGTTACTAAGTTATTCCAACACTATTTAGAATTTTCACACAAAATTCACACCATTAACTTAGCCCTTATCCCAACACTTCCACAACAAACAAGAACATAAAATCTATTTACTAAACATGACGAATTTCATTAAAATTAACATTAAATTAAGTAGAACTCATATACAAGAGTCTCACAATTGTCTCTTAAAGAAGATCAAACAAAAACTCAGAATATTATCTCCCTTAAGTGCAGCAAATTTAGATGAATTACAAGCACACACACAATCTCTCAATATCACAAACTCTCTTTAATCCTGCTTTAAAAATTTTAATTGCCCCTAAACGTGTAGCCTTCTCCTCCAGAGTAAGAGAAAAAATGAAAAAGCCCCTAAAAATCGTCTCTACAACTTTTATGTTTCCTCTCATTTCTTCTCAAAGGCTGAATTACCCAAACTGTCAATTTCAGTTTCGGGTGCCTAGGCACGCACTGGCTGGTGCCTAGGTGTGCATTGGTTGGTGCCTAGACACCAAGCTCTTGGTTTGGAAACCCCACATTTGGCATTTAAGCGCCAGTATCACGACGCTTAGGCGCCGCTTACTTAAGAACTTTTAAAGCGGTGCCAACGTTTTGACTTCACGGTTTTGTTGCTCAATTTGAGATGGTTATGGCGCCTAGGCGCTAGTTGTCAAGCGCCTAGACACCAATTGGCCAAATTTTTCAATTCATTCTATTTCGATTCATGATTTTTCCTTTCCTGCATCTCTAACAAAAACAATAAAAACCTTTCTCAAAATGCAATATCATGGTATAAAATTCAAAATTACATATAATAGCAAATGCAAAATTACAGTTGATTCAAAATTACAAAAAATGGCAAATGTAAAATTACAATTCTACATAATCTCCTTCATTTTAATATATTTGGATAATTGATTCTTCGTCCTATCAACCTCGATCTGACTGACAGATATATTCTATATATTATCAATATATAGAATTAAGTAAATGAACTCACAATTGACAAACTTCTTGAAATATGTAAAATGATCATACTAGCTTCTTGTACACCTGCCCCCTAATGAACTGATCAAATTTTTTATACCACTATCAGTGGTGACTGCTTTAACCCATATAAAGGCTTATCCATTTTTTCAACAAAATCTTCTGATGATCCATCTCCTTTTACAGTTCTACGTGTAGGAATGTAGTTTTCACATCGAGTTGTTCGAAAGTCAGATTGTAATGTGCTACAAGTGCTAAGAGAATGTGAATTGAGAGATCCTTAACCACTAGGGAGAGCACTCTGTCAAAATTAATCCCTTCTTATTGTGCAAAGCTTTTAGCCACTAATCTTGTTTTGTACCATACATTAGTTTCATGAGATCCTTTCTTCTTTGCATGCACCTATTTGCACCCAATGACTTTCCTTCCTAGAGGAAGTTTCATCAACCTCCATGTACCATTTATCCGGAGGGCTCCATGTCTTCATCCACTATAGTTCACCAAAGATCACAATCTGGGCTCTTCACTGCTTCATTTTAGTGATAAAGAATTTTTTTCTTTGTGGTTGAAAGTGCAAATGCAATGTGATCCCTCAACCAAGTCGATTATGGGACATTTGGAGGCCTCGTCCTGCTCCTAGAAATAGGTTCCTGAAGAGGAATCTCATCATCAACATCCTCTTCCACCTCCTTCCAAGCACTATCAAAAGATACCTCTTGAGTTCCAACTGTATCAAATATTTAGTTAAAGTTGATGAATTTTGTGGAACAAATGGAGTTACATCAAACTCCATATATATGTATAAACTATCTCCATTTGTATCTGACCAAGAAACTATGTAGAGACTGACCTCACCTCCTAAGGTACTTTTTCAGAAAAAGAAGTTCCTTCAAGTACACTTAAAGGTGCGTTGTCCCTAATTATATCATAGCTCAAGCGGTTGTAATCCTTCCAACTCTAGATCTGGCTTGTACTAGAAAGGAGCTTTATTCTCATTCATGCTTCTAAAAGTGATTCAAATCCTCTGATATGGAATTGTAGGGATCCAATGCTTTCCTAAATTTGCTTCATTTCCCTTTTAACACCGGTACCCCATGGGTAAGAGAATCTCCATTGGCCCTCGAAATTCTACTGGGCCAACTTTCTGAAGTTCAGTGTCGAATACAATGTAGCATTTGTTGATGAAGGGCACTGTACAAAATAGCCTCAGAAAATCATGATGATCTATATGTAGAGGAATGCAGTCACCCTCCTCGTTTATTGATAATACCACTATTTGGCACACAATTAGGTGATAATAGATGTCAGGACACCATCCTTTTGATCATTTTCTTTATTAATGTGGTATCAGATCCACTTTAATGTGTCTGGTTATTCTTGAAGGGTTTCCTTCCTAATTATAAGCGAAGTTACAGTAGCAACCACATTGAACCGTGATTATTCCTTTGCCCCTCATCCATTTTTGTGGCTTAAAATAGGTTCTCTTTCTCAAGTGGTTGGCATGACCCCCATCTCTCAAGTCAAATACACGGCCAACAATCATGTCTTACTTATATCTTGAGAATACATTTGTGTTGTGCTCTAATCACTCTAGAATATTAACACATTTCCCTGGTATCATCTAAAAATGCTCAAAATTCTACCTTTAAATATTTTGAAATTTCTCCGGCTCATATTTTAAAATGATTTGCAGTTGTTGTGGCTTATTGAGAAATTGTGAAATGTAAGGCTCGACAACCGAAAGTTCTTCTTTATTATTGTTTATCTCAGGAAAGATCTTATCAATAATGTATTCTGAATATATATTTGCTGGTGTATAATTAGGGAGAGCATAATTCTTGACAGAATATGCATTGATGTTTTTCACAATGAACTGACCTATTGAAAACTCAAGAATCTTATTTTCCAGAGCATCTGTGTCATTTTTGGGATAAATTCCTTAACTTTTCTCTTCTCCAACTGACCAAGCATCCTGTGAATGCAACAGTTGTGGTTCCTTCTATGAATGTGAGTCAAAGTTGCCATTCTTTCGGGTTAAATTTTTACAGACTGTCTTGGTGTAGCACTGATGAATTCTCCTTCGACTATCATATTCATTCATTTTATCTTGTTGATTTTAACATTTTGATTATCACTTACTTTAGGCTCTTCTTCATCAATCTTTCTAAGTTTTGTCTTTTTCATAGCAACCCCACTTTTCTAAAATTTAACCATTCAAAAATTTAAATATAATGTTTTGGTGATCTAAATTTAAAATCTACATTCCAACCACATAAAATTTTATTTTCTTTTGAAACTGAAGCTGTAAAATTTTTTGGGTGATTTTTGAGTGATCAAAATATAAATTTTAAGTTTA
The DNA here is from genome assembly GCA_002079205.1 of Phalaenopsis hybrid cultivar. Taxonomy (NCBI): domain Eukaryota; kingdom Viridiplantae; phylum Streptophyta; class Magnoliopsida; order Asparagales; family Orchidaceae; genus Phalaenopsis; species Phalaenopsis hybrid cultivar. The sequence continues at coordinate 71,509 of JXCR01075754.1, forward strand.
ATTAATCCATAATATTTAAAGTTATGAATGATTAACATGTCAAACTCCAAAGTCTAACCTCATAAAATAAAAATTTATAAAAGCAACTTGTCGCAAGGTTGTTTTTATCAAACTTGTTCTATTGATGAGACCAATTCAGCAGATATATAATGCTTTAAATATCCTATAACTAACAATGCTTCAAATACTTTTTCTAATCTAACAATGTATCAATCTTCTCATTCCAATGGAAATATCTTATTAAAATATAGATATAAGTATTGAACAATCCTTAAAATCACACAATTAGTCTTTTTTTAATTGGCCTGACCTCAAATCCCCCTTCCCTTCTCTTCTCAAGCAAATAAGGCATATAAGTCCCAAAAATTTTGTCCCAAGTGATAAAAAAGGGTTGGGAGAAATTGTATTTGTTGCCCGAGAGATGATGGTGGATGTCATGATACGCACAGTTATTGTAGAAGAAAATATGCAACAGGTTTCCGGGAAGCCATAACCCGCAATGATCGTCAACTGTCTTAATGGTGGCAAATGAGAAGAAGAAGATGGCGGTGCGAGGTGTCATCCCTGAAATGAGGAAGGAGATGACTCCTCCAATGGTGTCACCTAAGAGTCCCTCGAGCGGGTGATTGTAGAGAGCTCCAAAGGCGTACGGGACGACGAGGGTGTGGTGCTTGGAGTGGATGTGTTTGTACAAGAACTTGTTAAAGTGCATGAATCGATGCGTGAAGTATTGCCAGGCGTCCATCACCACCATTGCCACAATGAATTGGAGGATTGTTACCAGAACAGAAGGCTGAGGCAGCTTAGCGCTTCTATCAGCACCACTCATGAACTGCATCAATATATAAAGAAAATTAATTAGAAATTAAGAAGTCGTGCGTTAGACTTGAAGGACATAGTTACCGTTAAGACGAGAAAGACGACTGCAATTTGAAAAGCTTGCTGCACGAGGACTCCCCTCACAACAGTTCTCTTTGAAACAACGTTCTTATTGTCTTCTTCAGCTTTGGTGTGAAGCCTGTACTGGTTCATGTCTCCAAGCAGTATATAGATTCCAGAGTATATCCAGTATACAGCAATGGGCACAAGAGTGCCAAGCAACTCATCCGAGACAGTAAAATTGTCAAAAGCGCCGTTCCTCGTTTGATCAAACTTGATGGATGCTGCACGCAAGAACAGAGCAACCATGATGTGTTTGCTTCAGTTATAAAGTTTAGAATCAAGGAGACAGTAAGGCAAGGAATTGTATATACCCATTCTTTCTCTCTTCTATAATTCTGCAGTTGCTGCTTGTTCTTCTTCTGTTTCTTCATTTTATAGAAACTGATGGGAGTGCAGAGGAGGAGAGAAATGGTTTAGTTAAGTTGGGCGATAAGAGGAAACAGAGCAAGCCAACAAAACGGACATGATTGGTCATTGCTGGCATTTGCTCCAATTTTGTCCAATGCTCTGTCTTGACTCTGGATCTGTCGTTTCTTGTCTTGAAATCACACTACTAAACTTCAAAATTTGTTATGTAATCGATTACGTGATAATTCACCTGCTCGCAGAGTCGGAGTTGAGGAGGTCATGGGTGGACTGGAAGAAGAAATTAAAAGATAAATTACAAGAATTAGTCTTCTTTTAATAGAAGGCTTTTACATGTATACCATCCAATTTATACGTTAAACTTTCATATCATATCAATATTTTATCATTTTAAAAGTGAAATACATCTTTTAATGCATATGTAAGGTGGTTTGTATGTAAGAATTGAAGTATAGATGTTGTAAATACATAGGAATTGTGTGGTATGTACTTATATCTTCTGTTAAAATAAATATAATGCAGCTTATTATGTATTGGTTAGAAATTTAGACTGAATGTTCAAACGAAAATTTTAAAATATATAGTGGGTTTTAAGAGGCATTTTTTGTGGGCATTGATTTCAAACCGAAGCTTAAAGTTTACTTAAAAATAAAGTTGAAATGATTTTGCTTTCAGTTAATTGAGCCAACTATCAATCATGTTTCAAGTAATGGCAAATGGTTTTTAGTTGGTGATTGTTTAAGAATATATTTGTATCTTAAATACAGTGTAAGTAGACAATGTATTTAGAATAATCAAAAGTTAAATTTTTTATATTGATTAAATGAAAATTAAATCAAATTACAGTTGTATTATAGCAATGAGCAGAAGCGATGATGGTGCAGAACAACATTGGCCTGCGAGGTGGTCACAATGACAAAACAGGATCAGGGGTTCATGTGGGAAATGAATCTCGCTGGTGGAATCAACGGTATCATGAGTGATGTAGTGGCTTGTCCAAAGTCCATTGATAATTGAGATCTTAATTTATGGATAGTGTTTGTGGTGTTGCCGGAAAACACAGATGTGGCTGGCATGTTATTATATGGAGTTTGATCGTGTTAATAGATTGAATACTCAAAGTCTTTAATCTAGCCAATCAATCATGATGCTGAGTTTGTTTAGAGGTGAGTACAACACCCAATCTAGATTCAAAACTCAAGAGCTTGGAAGTCCAAAACCCGGAGAGGAGCGTAGCAGAGCTAAGACCAACATCACCACAACATCTATTCCAGATTCAGAGACTTAGAGGGCAACGCTGCAACGGCCCTGATATAGCACCCCAAGGCTCATTGGAGTGCCATATTACTGCACCTTGGAAACCATGGCTAATTTTGGGAGTTTCTTACTTATATTGTCGTTTTTGTCGACACGGTTAGTAAATTTCTAGTTTTCTCTTGTGCAAAGAAGAGAAGAAAAGTCATGAGTATTCAATAGTACTGTGGAGAGGCTCGAGTGTAGTGTAATTTATATGATTCTCCCCATTTTCTTTATAGTTAATTTCTTGAAGTAGAGTGGCACCGTGGTTTCGCCCCGTTCTCAGACTTTTTCGTGTCAAATCTTATGTTTTCATCGTCTTTTTGTTTTGTGTGCTTTTGTTCTAAGTTTTAACTTTGAATCATCTCTCACAACGCTGCAAAAAATGGTGCTTTGTAACCTAAACTCATTGGGGTTGGCGTTGATGTAATATGGTAGCATCGACAATGCTACATTGCCATGGGAGGGAGTTGATTGATTTGAAGCTTGTGAAGGATCGCTTGAGATCATCGATGAAGATTGCACTATGATGGAACAAGATAAGAGCTTGTCGAAGCAACTCCACAATAGGACTACCGAAGCTTGTTGGGGTTCCAATAGAGAAGCGAGTGAGGAATTTGGAATTTTGTGAACTTTGGAATTTTCAAAATTCTCAAAAGTAAATTGAATGTATTTTAAAAAACAAACCTTAAAAGTCAACTAAATTTATTTTACTTTACATTTAATAATTTAAAAATTAAAATGAATGTATTTTTCATACTTTGTACTGTTGATACTGTGGAATAATAGTCCTCAAATGAAGTAGCAATTGAGATATATTTTTATTAAGATGTCATTTGGTTTTTTGCTAGTGCAGAAGGAATGCATATATTTTTAAAAATTTTACATTTGGTTCGATGATTTTTTTTTTAAATTTTATGTTTCATCCCACGAGGTCGATTAATTGAATTTTGATAATGTTAAACTAGATTTAACTTTTATTTGATTAACTAGGCCAATGATGGATTATAGTTTATCTAAACCTAAATGGAGTTCAATGAGCATGAGAATATTGATTCTAATGATTATGGAAGGACTTATAAGGGGGCCTAGCCGAGCCTGTTTGAATATTAATTGGCTTTAAACTGAGTAGGTTCATAATGATCCAAATGGGATAATAAAGGGATCCATTACACTAAGATGAGTACTAATGAAAATGAAATTAGTTTGATTAATTTGGATATGAATTAGACAGTTACTCGGCTAAACTTGACTGAATTTGAATTTGATTTGAGTGAGTTTAAATTGTATGACTTTAATCGGTCAATGTGGGCCATAGGTTGAAATTGGTTCAATTAAGGTTTAATCGTAGATTGAAGATTTCCATAAGAGTTCTTTATGTTCTTATTAATGAAACTCACTCATTAATAAGGAGTTTGGGTTTAGCATAAATAACCCTTTAATGAATCTTGATGAGCTCTTAGTTGAGTTTGAGTAGGACTAAATTGTATTCTAAAATAAATAGTTTTATTTGCGACAAATAAAATGAATTTAAACTAATTTGGATAAGATTTACTTAATTAGGCCCTTAATGGACCACTTGATCAAACTAAATGGTCCAAAGGCTTAAAAGCCTTAGATTGAGTTAAGAATGGTCTTTAATGAACCTTGAATATTTTAAAGTCGTTATGAATTCAAATTTTGAGAAAAAAATATTCTTGATTTTGGTGGGTAATATGTGGTCACCTCGGGTATACATGGTCAAATAGGGTTGACTAAATCTCCTTAACTCAATGGAGAGTCCATGATGGGTTTAAGGCCTCCAAAATGGCTCTTAGAGCATTGGATTTAATTTTAGGCTCATTTAATCTATTGGTTTATATTAACTTAAGACTTGGTTGGAGCCTAAATAGGTTTGGATTAGATTTAAACTTCCTTGGTTTTATCATGAACATATTGTTTGCCTTCTAACCCATCATGTTTATGTGAAGTCTGATTGTGTTGATCAATTGTCAACTTATAGCCCTCAATTTATTTGATCAAGTTCGGTGGTAATTTTGTCGAGGGTAAAGGGGTTGTGCCCCATGTACTCAAAATTTTATTTCCTTACATAATGCCTTGAAGTTGTACATGTAGCGCTATAGTAGCAACACCGCATCACTACTGTAGTAGCGTCGTGGCGTTGTCTTTGTGGCACTATAGTACTACTCCCAAAATAAAGCTTGTGATGAAACTTGAAAGCTTGGTGTCAGTGTTACCATAGTAGCACCACAGTGCTACATCGCAGTGCCGCAATGCTACAACATGAAAGTTGATATTATATAGTGTTTTTATGGTTTTTTGTACTGGATTTCAAATTCTCTTAAAATAGGATGAGAAGTGTTATTGTTCTATTGTGCCTAGAGTGTGGATAGTATTGACTGTGATGTAAGTTGCACGATTCTTCATATTTTCTTCATCGTGGATTTCTTTGTTTGATATGGTTTTGTGGTTTTTTCCTATCTTCAATTTTTCCATCTTAAATCTGATCTTTTCTATGCTTTTCTTGTTTTGTATCATCTATTTAAATTTTTATTTCTGATGTTTCGAATCAATTTTATCAATTTTTGTCTCCCAACACTTATTAAATTGGCTAGTTTAATTAGAGTTTATATGAATAAAAGGAATAAAGTGTTTGATATGGTTTTGTGATTATAAATTTGTAAGAGACTACTTAAAGCTCATTATAAAGGATTCTTAAGGCTAAGAGTGAACATTGGGCTATAATTGGTTTTGATCAACTTGATTAAAAATGAATTTAACAATTGCTTTCTATTTATTTTTAATTAACTGTTACACATATGTCCATAGGCCAATTTCATGTTCATGTTGGCATATCAAACAACATAAATAGCTTTAACTTATTACATGATTTTTATATATATTAAATTGATTATTCTGATAATGGTCCATTTGTTTTTCATGTTGATTCTATTGAATATAATAAACTTTACTTTTACAAACTATTTTTTATATGTAAATACTATTATACATGTTATTTCTAAAAATCTATTAACTAAATTCATACTTAAGACATAAAATTATTTGTTTGTGCAGTGATATTTAGGTTAGTAAATTTCAATTATAAATTATGAGATTTTTATGGGTTGGTATTTAATCTCTCAATGCTAGTTATGTTAATAAAATTGATCATAGATGTATACACAAATATGAATGTATAGGTTTTTTATGTGTATTCTAGAGCCCACCTACCGAAGTGGCTGAATCGAGTCTATCTACTGAAGTGGCTAAACTTGTCTCTTTCACCCATGGGGAGCAGCCTAGCTCACCTAAAGATATATAACTGCTAGAAATGGTCATCATTAACAACAATGACACGAATTCATCCAATTTTAAAAGTACCACCCAACATCTACGTCAATTTTTTCATCAAAGCACCTTGGATAGGAAACGTACATTGCTAATGATAGTTATTATTATTTTTCCTCCTTTTATAAAAGGAAAGTAAAGCTAAGAGAGTGGTGACTCCCTTTTTAAGATTTTTTCTTGGTTTTAGAGGAAATCTCTCACTCTTTAAAAAATCTTAAAGCTCAAACCAACAAGTTGAATATTTTGGCTTATCGGAGGCTCGAGTTCAATAGATAATATGTGATACCTCTCCCAAGTCTTACATCCATATCTCTCTCTCTCTCTTCTATCTTTCCTACCAAAAAATAGGATATTTATCAGTTTGTATGTACTCATGAATGATACAATACATACGTCCTATTAGTATTCAACATCTTGAAACTTATGATTATCATTGAGTTCATACTCTAAATTTTTTGAAAGACTTTTGTATAAGAAGAGATGAAGGAGAAAGATGGATTGTAAAAGAGAATTCAAGTTGCAATAGATCAATGAGTTAAATGAATAAGTTTTCAAGGTCATACCTTCAAGATCTTGTTCTCAAACCAAGCTTAGAATGCACATTGGATCATTTGGATCAGTGGTACACGTGCTAGAGCCACCAAGAGAAAAATAGCATGCGTAGAATTTACCAAGGGTCGAACCAAGGAGAGCCCTAGACCCAATATTTGAATAAATAGTAGTGCAAGTAGACAACTAGTATCACTCAAAAGAAGAAGATCCTACAGTAACCTTGACTTGAGAGAAGAGAAGAAGGAGAATTTATCAAGATTGAACCAAGTTTAGTAGCCTTAAGGTGATTAGCATACCAAACATTTGACTATTGTCGATCGATTTTTAAAAATAATTTAATTTAATAGGCATTATAATTTTTTATTTTTGAAAATAGTATTTTAGTTTTGAAAGATGAGACCAAATTGATCTCATATATCTAATAGTTTAGATAATTGAGCCTATTATCACAAGTGATACTCCACTCGAAAAATAAGTGTATCACTTGATAGTAGGCTCAACTATTTAAACTAAGAAATTTATGACTTTTATTTGATCTACAAAATTATGACCTACAATTCCCCAATATAATATAAAAATTAGATAGTGTTTAGATTATATGAGCTACTAGTTCTCCTATAGAGGTGAGCCTCTATAGTTAATTACATCTTAATCGAACGAAATCTCTCAAAAAAATACTCGATTAAGATTGAGATTTTATCATCAAGAATTCAAAGTTTAGCTTTCACGATTGTTCATAGAAAAATCAAGTGGGAAGGGCACAAGTTGGAATAATTATTTTTGAAATCAAAGGAGCGCAAGGTAGGGGATGTCATAGATTTTGTGGAGAAAACTCAATGTTTTCCTAAGTTATCTTATTGTTTGGCTTTACATTCTGGAAGTAATATTATTTAATGTGTACTCCTAGCATTTTTATTTTAAAATTAGTGCTTATACTTGTACAATATACGATCATGCAAATAACCTAGGAATATAATTGGATTTATGTCGTAACGAACGAATAACCTCAGAAACCAAAAAAGATTTAGGGTTTATATCACACGACATACCGTCGTGTAAAGTTTAAGAGATAGTGTGAAGATTACAACATGCTTGGCAAACAACCTCAAAGTCCTAAGGGTTTATGTTATTTAAATCTAGGGAAAGTTTAGTTGAGGTTCATCCTCCACTTCATGTTTTATCTTGATCTTCATCTGGAGTTGTTCATTGCTTGTTTGCATCATCATTACCCATCTTGTAAATAGCTCATTCCAGCTTTATTTTGGTGTTTTGAATTTATCAGGTGTTATTGAGTCAATAAGTTTTGTTTATACGGTCTCCACCAAAGCATATGTCCTACGTCAACTATCCTAGTATCTTTCCCGCATGTCAGAAATATAATGAATAGCAAAAGAATGACAATGTCGCATGTAAGAACAAGACATGTATAATAAAGTGCAGTAAAGGAGAAATTGTTAGTACTCACCTGCCGTCCCTGATGAAATAACAATTATCACAAGCATCGGGTATTTAAAAATTTAACATGAAATATGTAAACATGCATGTTTGTATGAAAACAGATAGTGGACATATATGAAAGTTAGAATTAGATATAAGTATTTTGAGTTAGGGATGGGCTCAGATTCATAATTCCTGAGGGACTTCTGTAGGAAACAATAGGCAATCTGTGTGTATAAAGTTCACAATCGGCTATAAATTACCAGAAAGACAATCTAAGGAGAGCAATTTTTAGCCTAATCAAGGTAACCGATAAGTTGACACTCAGTAGGTGGCACCAAAAATTCTTAGCTTGTCATGCATGTAAATAAATTAAATTTCACTTAGCAACCAAAATATTAGTTCCACAAGAAATAAATTTTTTCGTTATTTTTATCGTATTTTTTGTAAATCAGTCGATCCACAAGTTAGTCACTCTGCTTGCCAGAACCACCGGCAGCCTAAAAAAGCAAGAGTCATTTCTTAAAAAAGGTTAATGAACAGTAGTAGTGTCAACCCTGTACCCTCACAAGGTCGTCAGGTCAAGAAGTACAATACTATTCTATCATCCTGAATTTAACACTAGATGTCTTTTTCATCATTTTCCATACCACCAACACGTCCAACTTATATGTCAACTAGAAGATCCATATAAATTGCCACGCTCCAAATGTCTCCAATTAGCTAGGAGAGTTTAGGCCCAAAATTGAATGCCCAAACCCCTGAGCATTGGATGTTACTGTAGGTTAAGACATATCAAATCAATTTCACGGGAATATTTTATTTAGTTTTATTTATTGTTATGCCTTCTTTTATCTTTTAAATGCTGAAAACCTCTAAAATGCCTAGAACCTTATTGGGACATTTAGAACATGGTTATAAATGATCCTAGAATTTTCTAAGTCATTTCAAGTTCACTGAAGCTCCTTGTGAATTATTGAATTTATCGCTCACTTTTAAAATAATAGGAAATATTAAAATTTTATAATGGGTTTTGAATATTTTGTTACTTCTTATGACTTAATCAGCCCATGAGTGTGGACCTTAACCAATTCTCAACCTTAAGATGAGAGACACATGAGATAGACCTTAAGCTCCTTGCAAATATTAGAGAGTTTTACCATTTCACCCCTAGTTTGAGCTTGAGCTTATAGTATTTATGATGTCTCATCACTAATTATATTTTCTTGACAAACTTTGCTTTAGTCCTCAATGATCTTGAGCTAAGGCTAACTCACTACAATGCTCTTAGGGCTTATGGACAAACTTGTAATTGTAGAAAGCATTTATAAAATGTATTTGATCTTCATCAAAAGGAGTACAAAAATCTCTTCAACCAATGATTGTGGTTTAAATTAGTTAATTAGGAGGCTTCTAATCCATACCCCTCACCACCTATTCATCCAAATGTGTACATCTTCCTTTATCCAACAATTCAAATATTTGCATTT
>JXCR01075755.1:0-10482 GCA_002079205.1 Phalaenopsis hybrid cultivar
AGCTCACCGCACCGTCCACCTGGAAGCACGCTACATCATCCACTTGGAAGCATGTTGTACAAACGTCCACCTGGAAGCACGCTACATCATCCACTTGGAAGCATGTTGTACCATCCATCTGGAGGCTCATCACACTCTCCGCTGAGAGCTCTGATGAGAACACACGCCATCCACTTGGGAGCTTATCATACCATCCTCCTGCTAGCTTGAACTCAATACCCGTAGCCCCTGCTAGCTTGCCCCTCCTGATCCCAACCCATAGAGCTCCATCTACTACACCGAGGTCTTCTCACCAAATCCCTCACATCCACACCCCCATACGAACAAAAAACCTTCTCCCTTACTTCTATTTCAACACAAATCTCCACACCCTACCGCCAGCCAACAACAAGATCACAATTGCTGCCTTCATGAATTAGAATGAAATTTAGTAAATTTAGCCTTTCCTCAAATCCATCACCTAAAATTCACAAGAATTAGAATGAAATTTAGTAATATAATTTAAGTCATGAGTAAGCTTGCTAATTGAAAATAATTTGCAATCAAATTGGAGAACACATAGCACAGAAGTGAGCTAAATATCTTTGAAGGCTTTCATTTCTTTCCCAATAATCCTGAAATGAGATCCATCGGAAAGTCTAACAAATTTAATGTTGGTGAACACTTGGTAGTTGGTGAGAGTATTAATATCTCCAGCCATGTGATAAGAAACACCTGAATCTACTATCCAGGGTCGAAACCTTCCTTTGTTAATGAGATAGGAGAAGGATATGATACCTTGGTATATCATCAAGCTGGCATGCTGCTCAATTATGCTTGAAAGAAGTTTTTTAATACCTCCAACTCTTTCTTAATAAAGAGGCTAGAGTCGGTCGACCCTTCAAATGAGGTAGCAGCATAGTCATTGTTGTCTGGGTCTTTCCTCACTTTCCCAGGTTTTCAATTTGTGGGTTTTCCAAGTAGTTTTCAGCACTCGTCCTTTGTGTGACAAAGTTTCTTGCAATATTCACACAATGGATGATTCTTCTTTGGCTTTGACTCATGGGAGAGGTCGTGTGTACGAGGAGGTGATTTTAGTGCTAGATAAATCCACATTTTCTGTCATCATGAGCTTCTTCATACTTTGTTTTCTATGACTTTAGCAAAGGCTTCCCTAGTGGTAGTGAGGGGCTCCATCCCCAAATTTTTTCCTCTGGCATCATCCAAGCTCTTATTTAGACCCAACAAGAACTTGATCATTCACTTTTTCTCCATTATTTTTTTTAAGCAACATAACATCTTGAGGGCACCTTCACGCATTAGTATCATACATATCTATAACTGTAACCAGTACTGATACTAGAGTTGATCCAAAACACAGCTCAAACACGACTAATTTTTATTGTTGAAATTGTAAAAGATGAGTACAATGACGTTTTCTACCAGCGAGAGCTAAAAAAACAAACATGAATACATAGACAATAAAACAAACATACAAACAGTAAAACAAGATAGTAATTGCAGGAAATTGGCTTAAGAACATATAAAAATAGCCCTGAACTGCATTGTCGGGCAGCTGAATAGTCCCTGAGGCGGTGGGGAAGTAGTTAGCAGTGATTGGATGTTCGTCGGGTAGAACTGCGATGACTGGAGGGGTGTTCGGATGTGACTGCAAAGTGGCCGAGAAAGAAACTGAAGTACCGGCTACTAGCTGTAAGGGGCGCAAGAGGAAGGGTTAAGCCCAACAGAGGACTGCTTGGTAATTAGAAGTGCTACGGTGGACAAAAAACACAGCAAGAATGAAAGATAACGCCTAGGGGAGCCGCGAAAGTGCGGAGGTGGAGCGGGATATTGAAAAGAGGAACGGAGGGGGTATACACACCTCCTTGGTGGGATACAGCTGTGGCACCACGCCGTCGAAGGATATAGCCCTCGAATAGAGGGAACACCAGGGACACAACCTGAAATCAAAATCACAAAGAAAAAAAACTGCTTAGACATCAGATAACAACATGCATAAATAGAGGAGGGAGGGAAGATAGCAAAAGCAAGATCTTGAGATCGAAAAAAGTGAGAAATAGAAGGTTTGCAATGGCCAAAAGGAAGATGCGCAGCAACGGCTAGAGGCGTAAGATTAGGGCACGGGGGGAGTCTGCGATGCGGGATGGAGTAGGGCGAGTGAATCAGATGGATCAGAATTTTAATGTTGAGGACCGGTCCAGTTCAGCATGAATGGTTGAACTGGCTTGCTCCAAGTTGCGCTAGTCCGACGGGCTAAAGTTGGGGGAGCGTCCCGCATCAATCTTCCGGGGGTGGGGAGCTTCATCATCTATCGAAAATTATGGGTCCTCATAATACGGGGTGAGAACCGCAACATTGAATGTTACTAAAATTTTAGAGTCGCTCAGCAGGTCAATTTTGTACGCATTGTCATTTAGTTTTTTAAGTATGTGGAATGGTTCATCCGCCCTGAGCTTGAGTTTTTCGTGTGCTCTTACGAGAAATCGCTTTCTTAAGGCGAATCCACACAAGGTCTCCTTCTTTAAATGTTGTTTTTTTTTCGGGTCTTCTTGGCTTGTGCTTGATATTTTTGGTTTTGTTAAGAAATTGCTTCACCAACTTCCTTGTGGAGTTGTTGAATTTGGCAAGCATGTTCTGTAGCATCCTCGCAAACATATTTTGGGGGTAGAAGTGGAACCAATTCAAGGGGTGTGATCGGGTTGCGGCCATAAACAATTTTGAATGGCGTGTGTCCAGTGATTTAGCTTGTTGATCTATTGCAAGAAAATTCGGCTTGAGCGAAAATGAGACCCTATTGTTTGACATTTTTTTCCAACAAAGCAGCGATGAAGATTCCTTGGGCTTCTATTAACGACTTTGGCCTGCCCCCAAGCTAAATTTGATCTTTGCCTAATTTACTCCAGAGGGTCTGCCAAAAGTGGCTCAAGAATTTAATGTCCCGATCGAAAGTAATGGTTCTGGGCATGTCGTGAAGCCGAACAATTTCGCAGAAGTGCAAATTGGCAATATGCAATGCACTTAATGTCGGGAGGCAGACGACAAAGTGCGCCATCTTGGAAAATGAACAACTACTACCATGATAGAGTACTTGTTCTTTCGTATGGTAGTTCTATGACAAAATTCATACTGGCAACGACCCAAAGTGCTTCAAGGATTGGTAGATGTGTGTATAATCCTGTATTTTGGTCGCGAGTTGTGGCGATATGACAAATCTTACATTGTCGGACGTGCGACTCAACATCTCGTGTTAGTCGAGGCCAAAAAAAATGATTGTCTAATCCGCTAATGTGGTTCTCTTGAATGATAGCCTCGCGTAATGAGCATCGAGAAATGCATAATTTGTTGTGGCAGAACAAATAGTTGTCCGTGAGGTTTCTCCCGAAACTGTTCCCAGATTTCCCGGAAGTCTTCATCGGTCACATATGTCTTTTAAAGCTTCAAAGCCTATGACGTGCACTTGCAAAGATATGATCAGAAGGTGACGGCTCAGAGCATCTGCAAAGTGGTTATGGTTGTCGGATTGATGCTTGAGTATGAAATGGAAGGCCGATAAAAATTTACCTAGGTAGCATGGTGCACTTTGAGTTTATTTGACATTTTAGAAATTTGAGAGCTTCATGATCTGTGAAGAAGGTGAACTCCATGGTGAGTAGGCAAAGACTCCAGTGTTTTAGAGCCCGAACAAGGCATAAAATTATGTCGTAGGTGGAATATTTTCGGCGAGTCTCATTTAGTTTTGTTGCTAAAATACGCTATGGGGAGACTACCTTGACTTAGTATAGCGCCGATGTAGACACCTGAAGCATCACACTCGATCTCGAATGGTTGGTTGAAATCTGGTAGAACAAGAACTGTGGCTTGAGTGACCATTTCCTTCAAAATGTCAAAGTTGGCCTAGGCCATAATAGACCAAGTGAATTCTTTCCGTTTCAACAATTTTGTGAGGGGGCGGTGATAGTGTTGAAGTTACAAACAAATCATCGGCAGAAAGAGGCTAGCCCTAAAAATTATCGAAGCTGATAAAAGATGAAGGTGTTGTCCAGCTTACAATTGTTTCGATTTTTTTTGGTCCATTTGTATTCCCGTGCTAGACAGAATGTAATCTAAAAAATAGATTTTGTTTGTAAAGAAGCGACACTTCTTGGGATTGGCGTACAACTGCTCGGATCGTAAGATTTTGAATACCTTCTGCAGGTGCTATTTGCGGTCTTCCTCGGATTTACTATAAACCAAGATATCATCGAAGTAAACCACCAAGAATTTTCCTAATATAGAAAAACTTGATTCATTTGACACATGAAGGTGATGGGCGTGTTGGACAGACCAAAATGTGAGATTGTCCATTCATAAAGGTTGTCTCATGTTTTGAAGGCGGTTTTCCACTAATCTCTCTATCGCATTCTGATCTAGTGGTAACCATTAATCTCTTCGTCGCATTCTGATATGGTGGTAACCACTTCCTAGGTCAATTTTGAGAAGACGGTGGCGTCGTACAACTGATCTAAAAGATTGTCGAGTCGCGGTATTGGAAAACGATATTTGATTATAATTTTGGTTATGGCACGACTGTCAAAGCAAATCCGCCAAGATCCATCGTTCTAATGTACGATAAAGGCGGGAACAGCACATGGGTTGGTGCTTTCGCGTACCAGTCTTCTCTTAATAAGTTCCTGCACCTGACGTTGGAGTTCCTCGTACTCTACGAGTTGTAATCGGTAGGCGGGTCTATTTGGTAGTACCGACCCTGGTGTGAGGTCAATTGCATGTTGGATGCCCTGCAGTGGGGGCAATTCGCCTGAGAGATCGTCGGTCATGACGTCTAGGAAATAATGTTGGAGTTGTTTAAGTTGTGTTGGTGCCTCATTATCCTAGCCGGTACCTTCTAGGAGGATCAGGGCTAATGCGATTGGGGCACTGCGAGCTAATTGCAGGAAGGTGGTTGTGATATTAATGTGCCTTCGGAGTCAGATCATGGGTCGTGTATCTTTTACAGGCAATAACAAGATGTGTTTTCCATACTTCTTGAATGTGTAGGTGTTTTTGAAGTTTTCATGATGTGTTTGTCAGTCAAATTACCATGGTCGTCCCAGATAAATGTGACATGCATCCATTTGGATGACATTGCACCAAACTTGTTTTTGTAGTTGATTGTCGATGGAGAATTTGAATAAGCATTGTTGATTGATGTGAATCTCGTTTCTTTTTTTGAGCCAAGTGAGAGTAGAATCGTGGGTGTTTTTGTGTGGCTAAACCTAACTTTTTGACCATTAGGGTAGATACGACATTTTCGCAACTACCGCTATGGATGATTAAACCGCAAATTTTGCCCTTGACGGTGCATGTGGTGCGAAAGATGTTGTGTGATAGCCATGACGGATCTCTGACGGGTTCTGACAGAAGAACACTTCGTATGACTAGCAGTTTGTCTTTGTCACCGGGGAGGAGAACTGCTTCTTTTGGACCATCCTCAGATTGGGTTTCCTCGACTTTCTTGATTTCTTCGACGACGCCTTCTTAAGTAAATGAACAACACGGCTGGTGGGGCAATTGGCCGCGATGTGGTCGTACCAGTGGCAACTAAAACAATTTTGTGTAGGAATTATCTCGAAGGAACTCCTTTTTCATGCGGATCGAAATGCTTTTCTTGTTTCCTGATGATGACTTGCCAGCTTCCATCGTGGTTTTGTTGACAAGTGTGATTTGAGGTGATAGTTTGTATGTTGATTGTTGGCGCAAGAAGTTTTGAGATTTAGTTTTCTTATGCCATCATTCCACTTTTAATGTGAGGGGTTTGGACATCATTTAGCGTCCAGTATGGTTGGAGTAGACAATGTTGCTAATAGTGGGTTTTAAACCTTCGAGATAGCGGATAATTGTGCGCTCCTCTTGCTCAACTAGGTCGCACTTTATCTGTAGATCATCGAATTATGTCACGAAATTCTCGACTGATATATTACACTATTGAATTATTCCGGCGATGCATTACCTTCTTTATTTTTCCCCACATAGTGAACTTGTCATCTCTGTCGTATTGTGATTGTCGTTGCAAGTTTTCCCACCATAATGATGTGCTTTTCTTTTGTTTGATAACGGCAAACTTAACTCGTTTGTCTTCAGGTACCTCCCATACGTTCAATCTCTTGCAACCAATGAAGTCATCGGGGTTCATGCTTCCGTCGAATTCCGGTAGGACCATTTTATGTTGAAATCACAATGGATGCCGAATGTGGGCTCATCTCTAGGTCTCCTGTGATAGTGAATGCCAAAGAGGCTTGGGAGATATTTTCATCGCGGTGAAATGGATTTAGGTCATCTTCATGGTCTCCTCTTCGACTATCGATGTCACGGTAGAGAATAACATAGCCTTGAG
The DNA here is from genome assembly GCA_002079205.1 of Phalaenopsis hybrid cultivar. Lineage (NCBI taxonomy): Eukaryota > Viridiplantae > Streptophyta > Magnoliopsida > Asparagales > Orchidaceae > Phalaenopsis > Phalaenopsis hybrid cultivar. Next base: position 6,371 of record JXCR01075755.1, read on the forward strand.
TCCCATTGTACATCTCTGGCAATCACTGTTGTACGCGACGAATCTCTCGTTGAATTTTTTCCTTGATTGGGTCCGACGCAAACCATCGAGGTGGCATGATTGGAATTGTTTTGGGAAGAGACAAGATGATGGAAAGAGAAGACAAGAACGGAGGGAAAAAAGTGAAGAGGGAAAGGAGAGGAGGGAGAGAAAGAAAAATTTTGTTGGATTGGGTGGGGGCGGCTGCTAGTGAACCCTAGGGAATAACTAGGGTTGGGCTAGCTCTGATACCGGAGTTAACCCAAACCATGATTCAAACACGATTAATTTTTATTGTTGAAAATGTAAAAGACGGGTACAAGGACGCTTTCTAACCAACGAGAACTCAAGAAAAGCAAACATGAATACATAGATAATAAAACAAACATACAAACAGTAAAACAAGATTGATTGCAGAAAATTAGCTTAAGGACGGATCAGAAACAGTCATGGATAGCGTCGACCCGTGGTTAAAAAAGTCATTGAGGCGGGGAGGAAGTTGTCAGCAGCGGTTGGACGTTCCTCGAGGAGACCTGAGGTGACAGAAAGAGTGTTGGGATGTGACCACGAAGTAGCCTGGGAAGATCTTGAAGTACCGGCTGCTAGCTTTAAGGGGCACATGAGAGAGGGTTGCAGCTAGCAGAGGACTGCTTGGTAATTGAAAGTGTTGCGGCGGACAGAAGACATCGCAGGAATAAAAGATAATGCCTGGGGGATTTGCGGATGTGAGGAGGTGGAGGGATGATACTGAAAGGTGGAACGGATTGGGGATAAACACCACCTTGACGTAATACATTTGCAACACCACGTCGCCGAATTATACAGCCTTCGAAGAGGGAACACCAGGGACAACACTTGAAATCAGAAATCACAAGGAAAAAAAACTGCTTAGACATCAGAAACAACATGCACAAATAGAGGAGGGAGGGAAGATAGTAAAGGCAAGATCCTGAGAAGGAAAGAGGTGAGAAATGGAAGGTTTGCAATAGCTAGGAAGAGGAAGATGCGCAACAACAACTAAGATGCGTAAGATTAGGGCACGGGGGGAGTATGCGATGCGGAATGGAGTAGGGAGAGCAAATCAGATGGATCGGCATTTTAATTTCGAGGAATGGTCCGATCTAGCGTGAATGGCAGGACAGGCTTACTCCAAGTCGTGCAGTTCGAAGAGGTGAAACAGGGAGAGTGTCCCACGCCAAGTACTTTACAAGTGCTTTGAAGTATTGAGTTACACTTAACTCTTCTTGTTAGATCTCATGCAGTGTTGTCTTAATCTCAAACAAATCAATCAATTTTGCAGTGTATTCGATACAGGAATACATCTCACGTGATACTTCCCAAATCTCCTGTGTTGTCTTATAAAGAAAGAAATTTTCACCAATTTATGTGGTCATGAAATTCATCAACTAAGACATAGTCATGTGAACCTGGATCTTCCATGAGTTTTGGTTAGGATCGGTGAGCTCAAGAACTGTGCCCACTCGATATTCCTCTTTTCCTTTGCCACAAATAAATAAAAACACTGATTGGGACCGATGAAGGAAGTTGTGGTCGTTGACTTTATGAAATGTGATAAAGTGAGAGTTATGGGGTCGTCTGGGCAGAATTTTTTATCTCTGATTCAAAACTAACCTCCAGAATAGAGCTGCCATCTTCTTGTCGTATTTTTTCTTAAGCTCTATACATGTTTAGAGTTGGATAAGGTTGTTGCTTATTGCATGAATAGAGGAAGCTAACGGTTGCTCTATTTGCTCAAGGAGTCGCTGGGTTGCCTGCAGGAGGGCCTACAGACAAAAGTTGCGGTTGAGAGGGGTCTGGCTGTCCTATCTCGTTGCAAGACAGCTGCAGGCGGAGGAAGCATGAGCTAGAGTTTGGAGGGTCTGCAGAATGGCTGGCAGCAGCCCTAATCTCATCGTAGACGACGCAAAAGGAAGAATTTGCTGGCAAAGCACAAGAAGACAAAGCAGACTTGTGGGAAGGAGACATTGCAGACAGTGCAGGAAGATGTCAGAGGCAAAGCAAACGACGCAATATAACATCGCAGAAGACACAGGAAGAAGACATCAGAGGCGGTGCAGCCAAAACCGCATAACGTCGCAGACAATGTGGATGAAGACTGATCAGACTACGCCAGTCGCACACATCACAAACAATGATATGCAGGGCTGAAGACGACGCAAATGATGTCGTCGAGGAAACTAGACGCAACCAGCTGAACTTGACACCCTTATACCATGAAGAAATGAGAAGAAAAACAATACTCTTTTATTTCTAAATGATTAAATTACAACTTTTCTCCTCATATAATAAGTTTCTCCTTATATAATAAGTAAAAGCTAGGGCAAACTCAATTCCTACCATTATAACTTACCAAAGACACAACAACCAATGAAAGTGCCGTGTATTACAAATTATAGATCATGCAATAGTACAGTCAAGCTAATAACCTCAGTGAGTCAACAAAACACTTATAAATATAAACGCAAAACATGTGGACACACTGAACTTCAGCAATAATACAAAACAATGACAGTAACTATTCCCTAATAACTTCACACGGAGAAAAACGATCTGCAAGTATATTTATTTATCCTACCCAGGGCATAGGCATCATTAACTTCCTTCTCCATGTTCTCCAGAGCACAAACAGCAGACTTGCATTTGTTCAATGCCGTGTCTTCATCAAAATGCTCATCCAGAACAGCTTGATATGCAGTTACAATTCTTTCAGGCATTCCCCCGACGGCTAGTTTCTAAAATTTGAATAACATCTATAAGAACAGATATACAAAGGCCATTTGCCAAGAAGGAAAAAAAAACAATAATTCGGACATTGAAGTTATAAAGAAGTCACTCACTATTCTCACAGAATGAGCATCTTTCTTCACTAATTTAATGGGATTGGAATTCTTCCCATTGTTTTCTGACGACAGAGGTGGAACAGGTGGTGCATTACCAAGAATGACATCTTTCAGCCCTCGGCCACGAGATCCAAAAACTTTTCGTTCATCCCATATGTCCACCTGAATATTAGAAAATTATAAATGGTGAAGAATAGCATTGTAAACTTAATCAATTATTTACAGGAACTAATGCTTGCTTAAGTAACTAGAATCGAAATGTAGCATTGATCTTTAGAAAAATCAACAACAATAAATTATTAACAGCCAACAAAAAACTAATGAAAAGTAGAAACTAGCTTTCAGCTTCATCACATTCATAAATTTTTTTTTGGGACAAACTTGACAATCGCATTAAAAACTTCAATGATATTTTGAGTATTATAAAGACAAAAAGAAAAGGGGGAAAAATAAAATAGAAACTAAATTAATAAATAATGAATAAAAAAACAAAAAAAATTCACCCCAACACACCCCACCAAAAAGGAGACGGTGTTGCATAGGAGAAAAACTCAATGTGGTGGTGTCCACGAACTTACCATGGAGGATATGCAAAAAAAATTCTTCAAATGCAACAAGGGTCAGTATCTTTGAGAGGAGACAATCCGGTGAGATCATCATTAGCCACAACAGTGACTCTCCAGCTTGACGGGAGGAGGAAAATCCCTTCCTTCGGAAAGTTTCCAATGAAAAAGAGCCAACACCCAATGATTTGACATAGAATATTAGAGAAGCCAAAATTTTGAAGTAAATGTGAATTTCTCATATTTTAATGGTCGCATAAATCCGGACAAATTTGTCGAGTGACTCCAAACAGTGGAACAATTTTTGTTAGTCCAAAGACGTTCTTCAAGATATGAGAGTTAAATTGACAGTCGAATTCAGGAAGAATACGTCCTTGTGATAGGAGAATCTAAAGCATATTCGCCAACGTGAGGGGAAAAGTAAAATCACTGACTGGTCTAAACTGACAAAGGAGATGTAACGCAAATATCTTCCCCCGCATTACTGATAGGATGTGTTCATAAAACTCCAACACCTACAACAAAGAGATTCTTCTACTGAGTACTCAGTTCAATTTGATCAACTCATACTAAAATGTGAGTTGGTGGAACCAGAGGAGCACGCAGCAGCAAGATATCTTGGAGGACTAAAGGACATCTATTAGTAATGTGATGCAACTGCAGCAAAATT
>JXCR01075773.1:0-15666 GCA_002079205.1 Phalaenopsis hybrid cultivar
ATGGAAAAGGTGGCAAGCTGGTTTCTACGATTTACCCATTATGTTTCAATCATCCAAACATATTAATTAGAATCAAAATTACCCCTTTCCATTTGTTCAATCCTAAATTTTGATTAAGGAACCAAAAGCCTAAAATGAGCACTTTACTTCTAGGGCTCTTCACCTCATAACTTATGAATCATAATTCAAGTGACTTAAGATATTTTAGAATATCCTACCTATANTTAATCATAAATGAAACATCTTCTCTCTGGTCTAAGCCTATCACTTAGAAATCATTTGATTTTGATTAACTTCCAAATCTGATAATTTAGAAAATTCATAATTTCCTTCTTATCATGGAAAAGGTGGCAAGCTGGTTTCTACGATTTACCCATTATGTTTCAATCATCCAAACATATTAATTAGAANCTAATCATAAATGAAACATATTCTCTTTGGTCTAAGCCTATCACTTAGAAATAATTTGATTTTGATTAACTTCCAAATCTGATAATTTAGAAAATTCATAATTTCCTTCTTATTATGGAAAAGGTGGCAAGCTGGTTTCTACGATTTACCCATTATGTTTCAATCATCCAAACATATTAGTTAGAATCAAAATTACCCCTTTCCATTTGGTCAATCCTAAATTTTGATTAAGGAACCAAAAGCCTAAAATGAGCACTTTACTTCTAGGGCTCTTCACCTCATAACTTATGAATCATAATTCAAGTGACTTAAGATATTTTAGAATATGCTATACATAGAGTACTTAAAACATCAGAGCAAAAAAATGTGGTTTTTAAAATTTATATTTAATTTAAGTTTTTTTTTAGCCTAGAGAATTGGATTTTTAAAGTTAATTTATTTAATTAATAAAAAGAAAGCTTTTATTTTATGAGAAAAGTATTAAAGGTTCTTTTAGGTCAGATAAAACACATAAGAAAAATGCTACGATTTTTTTAGNCCTACCTATAGAGTACTTAAAACATGAGAGCAAAAAAATGTGGTTTTTAAAATTTATATTTAATTTAAGTTTTATTTTAGCCTAGAGAATTGGATTTTGAAAGTTAATTTATTTAATTAATCAAAAGAAAGCTTTTAGTTTATGAGAAAAGTATTAAAGGTTCTTTTAGGTCAGATAAAACACATAAGAAAAATGCTACGATTTTTTTAGTTAAGTTTTAATTTAACTTTGTAATTATTCATTTATTTTTTAATGACTTAATTAAATGCAAAAATATTTTTTACTTCCAAAAATTATTTTTATATTCTTATTAAACCTCCTTGAGTCTAGAGAACTTAGAGAAACAAATTTTATATTCTTATGATTTTAATTTTTTTATTGTAATTATTTTAAAGAGAAAATAAGGGAAGTATATTTTTAAGCCTTTGGAGATTGATTTTTAACTTAAAAAAATTAAGAAAAATATTTTAATGAGTCCCAAGTGAACAGGAAGCCATTAGGAACTTTTTGAAGTATTTTTCTGTTTTTGCAAACTTTTAATTATTTTAATTCAAAATAAAGCTAAAAAATAAAGTATTTTTTAAAAAATTACTTTTATTTTTTTTAAAGTGCTCCTGATAACAAGGATCTCAAAAAACCAATTTTTATAATTTTTCTAAGTGTATTTAATTTAATATAATTATTTTTGTACAAAAATATAATGTTTCTTAAAAGATCAACTTTAGTTCCTAAACTTAATCAAATAACTCTCAAATTTTTAATGTGGGTTAAAATGGTTTTAACACACAACGTGGAATTGATTTTGTTGATTTTTTATTAATATTTAGTTTAAACAAATTAATACATGATATACACATTTAATTACTTATAGAAATTTTGAAGATTATTCAAACCCTCATAATATTTTTCCTAAGCTTCTCTGACCACAGAAAACCTACAAAAAAATTTTCCATAATTTTCAAGTGGTATTTCAATTTATATAATTAATTTGGGCCAAAATAGCCATCTTGGCTTAAAAATTATGGTTAGAAACACAAAGGTGTTCTCTAACCTTGGAAAAAATAGTGAATATAGCATCTTCCATGAGGAACAACCCTCAAAATTTCAAGGCATGGTGAGCAATGCTTAGCCATAATTAATTGAAATACCATAGAGAGTATTTAATTTATTAAAAATCAAAGAGTTGTCAAATAATTTTTATTTTTGGTCCACATTATTCTCCTTTGTTCACTGAGAAAAAGCGTATTTTTAATTTATTTTTATGATTTCTCTATGAAAAGATATGAATTTTTGAAGTTCTAGAATTTAAATAAATAAAAAAAAGTCCATATTTTTCTACATAAACACGCGGCGCCACGTTAACCTCGGCAGCTTCGTAGTCTCTACGCGGCTCTTCACAATTCGGCGCCGCTAGCCATGTAGTCGCCTCATCAGCCCACCTTTTCATTCCATTTGCTCATCCAACGCGATGTCAACCATCCATGAAATAAACGATCGACTGAACAACATCTGTTCATCATCCCCAAGTAACATAACCTGTAAGCCGTTCACACTAAAACCTTAAGATCTCGAGCTAGACTCAACCAAATCACATTTAGTTTTTTCCTACACCTTCATCTACTCAAGACAAACATATCTAAATGTCATATATGGTATGAAATATATTAAATATGTATGGAGAATCAAATGAAGCTCGGCTCAGAGTTGAGGCCCAATACCTTTGTTTGAGATGTGAGGCCTCAATCAGATGGTTGTAGCAGCTTTGATTGGGTCCAAAAAACTTCCAGATGATGTCCCAGGCCCTGGTGAATTGTCTAGGTACAATTTTTTTCAAAGTGGTGTTGATCAAAGTCTATGTTAGGGGCTCTTTATGATGGGGCTTTTGTGGGGAATCAACTCCTCTCACTGAAAGGATTGTGTGTGCAGAGTTAATTGGAATTTGGTGGAGTGTGGATCTGTGGGGAAAAAAGTACTGGTTTTTCCTTACTTTTAAACTCAAAATTGAGCTCTCGCAGATGATTCTAGATGGGGAAAGTGGTGGGCTTGAGCATAGGTATTCTTGGAGAGTGTTTGAAAGCAATTGGGTAGATTCTCCCCAAGGAAATTAGCTTTCCTTATGTTTTATCATGGGAGAGGGGTATAAATTATACGGCTTAGGGTGGCTAGCAGGGTGATTTAGTGGGTGCAAAACAGTGCTTATATGGAGGGTTTAAAAGTGCCAAAGCAAATTAGAATTGACCAGTCGAGATGGATGAGTTTGGGTTTGGATAGACTCTTGAGGCTCTTAGTTTTTGTGTTTTCTAGTGACTAGGGTGGCTGACTAAAGTGCGTGTGGTTTTCTGGCATCTAGGTGAGCCAGGGGGAGGTTTAATTATGCTTAACTCCTAATGGTATGGCACGATGGCAAGTATATTTTGGTTTAGGCATAAAAAGGATAAGATCAGTTAAATCAAGGAACCATTAGTCCATGGCTCTCTTACGGTGGGCTAGTTAAGTCTAGCCTGGTCACTAGAGTCCAGAAGTTGGTTATAGAGGCTTGGTTTGGTCAATTTGGCATGCCTTGGTCAATTTTGGTGCATTGGTTCAATTTGGGTCCAATTTTCTTGAAGTTGGGTTTGAGTTGGGCTAGTTATGACATTGGACTCAAATGATTAATCAAGATGACATAGATGATTCTCAAAATTAGTTTGAAAAAGATTTAGAGTGATTTTGAATTGATTTGGAGGATCAATTTCAAGTATTTTGGCCATTTGATCAATTTGGGGATGTTGGGTTAAACTTGGGTTTAGGTTAGGCTAGGGTTGGACTAAGTCTAAATTAAGGGTTTGAAATAGTCTAATGGATGTTTTGAAAATTTCTCAAGATTAATTGGGTGTCAATTTTAGGATTTGGGCATTCAATTTGGTGACATTTGTAGACGAGGCTAAATTGGGGCAAAAACGGGGGTTTTGCATTAAGTTGATTTTGAGTGAAATTGGGGCAAAACTAAGGCCAATTGAAGGTCCAATTAGATTTTTGGGATATTTAAAATGATTTTGAAGGTTTTGGGGAAGTTTGGGTCACCAAGGGTATTTTGGTAATTTTGGAAAAATGAGGGGTATTTTAGTAATTTTGGCAATTTTGGGAGGTTTTGAGTAATTTGGATTGTTTCAAATGGTTTGTTAACAAATTTGGATATTTTGTGTGAAATTGGGAATTTCGATTAAACTTAGGGTTCGGGGGTGTTTTGGTAAATTGGGTCGATTTGGGTGGCAAAAGGCTAAGTTAGGTATTTTGTAAAATAGAGGTGCCAACCACCCTATTTGAGTCATGGACCAATGGAATAACCATTTGGGTCCTCTATGTACTGATCTTATCTAAACCCTAGCCTAGGGCTAGTGGATCTAGGAGACCATCTACATGAGTCTCCCAAAAGATCAAGGGATCAAAGTTAATCAAAATTGGGTTTAGGGCTGTGAGTGGGGTGTAACGTGCAAGTGTGGGAGTGAGAGCAACCAAGACCACAGCACCAGAGGGTTGAACCTAAGGCAAACAAATCCTATAGGAACTCTCCTTGAGCTCCCCTATAGTGGTACCATCTACAAAGTGTTAGAGGTTAGGACTAGTATATGGAACTTCAAGTTGAGAAAAGTAGAGTTTAAAATTTCTAATGGTGAGGGTTCCTTTCTAGTCCTTTACGAATAGTTGACATGATAGTCCTATGGCTAGACTCTAGGCTACTAAAGAGGAAAAACTAGACCTCAACCAAAAGTGAGGTCAACATACCTGTTATAATATCCTCATAATTGACAGATGAGCAAGAACAACAGTTGTTGGAAACTTTGAAAAGATATAAGAAAGCCTTTGGATGGACATTAGCTGATATCAAAGGAATTAGTCCTTCAATTTGTATGGATAGAATATTATTAGAAGAACAACATGAAGCAAGAGCTAATCCTTAAAGGAGATTACATCCAATGACGAAAGAAGTTGTTAAGAAAGAAATTTTAAAATGGTTTGATGTTGGAAAAACATATCCTATTTCAGAGAGTGCTTCATTAAGTCCTGTTCATTGTATTTCAATAAAAGCAGGTGTCACTGTAGTGACAAATTAGCACAATGAATTAATATCAACAAAACAAGTCACTAGTTGGTGATTCTGCATAGACTATAAAAAATTAAATTTTATGACTAAGAAGGATCATTTTCCTTTACTCTTTTTAGACCTGATGTTGAATAGGTTTGGTTGAGCACAAATATTTTAATCTTCTAGATGGAATTATTGGTTATCATCAAGTATCAATTGCTCTAGAGGATCAAGAGAAAATAACATTTACTAGTCCTTATGAAACTTTTGCTTTTCGGCGAATGCCCTTTGCATTATGTAATGCACCTGCAACATTTCAAAGATGTATGATGTCAATTTTCAGCGACTTAATTGAAAAAGGGAATGAAGTCTTTATGGACAATTTTGTTTTTAATTCGGAACTTCATTTGAAATATGTCTAAATCATTTAGAGAAAGTTCTGGAATGTTTTGAAAGGACTAATCTCGTCTTTAACTGGGAGAAATATCAATTTATGGTTGCAGGAAAAATTGCGCTTAGGTATAAAATTTTAGACAATGGCATGAGCCTTTGAAACTTTAAAGGAAAATTTATCACTGCTCCTATAATCGTTTCACGGAATGGGATAAGCAATTTGAATTAATGTGTGATGTTTGTAATTATGCAATTAGAGCTATTTTAGGGAAAAGAATGAAATTTTTTTTAAAAGTTATATAATATGCGAGTAAGATTCTTAATGATGCTCAGATTAACAATGCCACCACTGAAAGACGGTTATTAGCTATTGTGTATGATTTTGATAAGTTTAGATCATATCTGATTAATTTAAATGTAGTGTGCATACTAACCATTCGCCTATTATATATTTAATGCAAAAGAAGGATGCAACACAAATATTAATTAGATGGGTACTTCTGATGCAAAACTTTGATTTTATAATAGTCGGTAGAAAAGGGATTGATAATCAAATTGCTGATCATCTATCTAAGTTAGAATAGGAAGAAATACTTGATTTGGAAAAAGAAATTGATGAAGCTTTTTCTGTTGAATAACTTTATACTGTAAAAGGATTGGAAATAACTTGGTATGTTGATATTGTAAATTTTATTGTTAGTGGTATTTCACTATATGGGTCAACAAAACAATAGAAAAAGAACTTCATTTATGATGCAAAATCTTATTTTTGGAATGACTCTTACTTATATAAACAATGCAAAGGTTTAGTAATGACACGATGTGTGTTTTTCAAATAAATTCCAGAAATTACTCAGAAATTTCATGATTCTGAATTTAAATGTCATTTTGGGAATGAAAGAACTGTTCATAAAATTTTGCAATGAAGATTTTATTAGCCTACTCAATTTAGAGATGTTAATATATACATAAAAATATGTGATCAATGTTAGAGAGTAGGTAATATTTTAAGAAGAACTGAAATGCCTTTAAATTTTAATTTTGAAATTGAGATTTTTTATGCATGGGGATTGGATTTTATGGGACCATTTATACCTTCATTCAAAAATATTTATATATTGATTGCAGGGGATTATGTTTGAAAATTGATTGAAGCAATCACTTTACCTTGATGTGATGCTTGGAGTGTTTCAAATTTTTTAATTAAAAATATTTTTACAAGATATTGAATGTCGAGAGTAATCATTACAGATGATGAATCTCATTTTAGAAATGCAATAGTTGAAAAGTTGGTGGAGAGATAAAATATAATGCATAAAATTATAACTACTTATCATCCCCAGAATAGTAGTTTAGTAAAGGTATCTAATCATGAATTTAAGAGAATTTTAGAAAAAAGTGGTTGTCCTAGTAAAATGGATTGGTCTGCTAGATTAGATACGACATTATGAGCATACAGAACAGCTTGTAAAACACATATAGGAATGTCCCCTTATAGATTAATTTTTGGGAAGACTTGTCACTTAACAGTAGAGTAGGAGCATAAAGCTTATTGGGCTATGAAGGAATTCAATTTTATGTTGAAAGAAGCTGGTGAGAAAAGATTATTACAATTGAATGAGCTTGAAGAAATTATGAATGAATCTTATGATAATGCAAAGATTTATAAAGAAAAGTTGAAAGAATGGCATGAATAGAATATAATAAAAAATAAGAATTTGAACCTGGATAAGAATTTTTATTATATAATACAAGATTAAAATTATTTCCTGGAACATTCAAGTCTAGGTAGAAAGGGTCATTCAAAGTTATAAAAGTCTACCATATGCAGNAAAATTGCGCTTAGGTATAAAATTTTAGACAATGGCATGAGCCTTTGAAACTTTAAAGGAAAATTTATCACTGCTCCTATAATCGTTTCACGGAATGGGATAAGCAATTTGAATTAATGTGTGATGTTTGTAATTATGCAATTAGAGCTATTTTAGGGAAAAGAATGAAATTTTTTTTAAAAGTTATATAATATGCGAGTAAGATTCTTAATGATGCTCAGATTAACAATGCCACCACTGAAAGACGGTTATTAGCTATTGTGTATGATTTTGATAAGTTTAGATCATATCTGATTAATTTAAATGTAGTGTGCATACTAACCATTCGCCTATTATATATTTAATGCAAAAGAAGGATGCAACACAAATATTAATTAGATGGGTACTTCTGATGCAAAACTTTGATTTTATAATAGTCGGTAGAAAAGGGATTGATAATCAAATTGCTGATCATCTATCTAAGTTAGAATAGGAAGAAATACTTGATTTGGAAAAAGAAATTGATGAAGCTTTTTCTGTTGAATAACTTTATACTGTAAAAGGATTGGAAATAACTTGGTATGTTGATATTGTAAATTTTATTGTTAGTGGTATTTCACTATATGGGTCAACAAAACAATAGAAAAAGAACTTCATTTATGATGCAAAATCTTATTTTTGGAATGACTCTTACTTATATAAACAATGCAAAGGTTTAGTAATGACACGATGTGTGTTTTTCAAATAAATTCCAGAAATTACTCAGAAATTTCATGATTCTGAATTTAAATGTCATTTTGGGAATGAAAGAACTGTTCATAAAATTTTGCAATGAAGATTTTATTAGCCTACTCAATTTAGAGATGTTAATATATACATAAAAATATGTGATCAATGTTAGAGAGTAGGTAATATTTTAAGAAGAACTGAAATGCCTTTAAATTTTAATTTTGAAATTGAGATTTTTTATGCATGGGGATTGGATTTTATGGGACCATTTATACCTTCATTCAAAAATATTTATATATTGATTGCAGGGGATTATGTTTGAAAATTGATTGAAGCAATCACTTTACCTTGATGTGATGCTTGGAGTGTTTCAAATTTTTTAATTAAAAATATTTTTACAAGATATTGAATGTCGAGAGTAATCATTACAGATGATGAATCTCATTTTAGAAATGCAATAGTTGAAAAGTTGGTGGAGAGATAAAATATAATGCATAAAATTATAACTACTTATCATCCCCAGAATAGTAGTTTAGTAAAGGTATCTAATCATGAATTTAAGAGAATTTTAGAAAAAAGTGGTTGTCCTAGTANTATGATGAATCTCATTTTAGAAATGCAATAGTTGAAAAGTTGGTGGAGAAATAAAATATAATGCATAAAATTATAACTACTTATCATCCCTAGAATAGTAGTTTAGTAAAGGTATCTAATCATGAATTTAAGAGAATTTTAGAAAAAAGTGGTTGTCCTAGTAAAATGGATTGGTCTGCTAGATTAGATACGACATTATGGGCATACAGAACAGCTTGTAAAACACATATAGGAATGTCCCCTTATAGATTAATTTTTGGGAAGACTTGTCACTTAACAGTAGAGTAGAAACATAAACCTTATTGGGCTATGAAGGAATTCAATTTTATGTTGAAAGAAGCTGGTGAGAAAAGATTATTACAATTGAATGAGCTTGAAGAAATTATGAATGAATCTTATGATAATGCAAAGATTTATAAAGAAAAATTGAAAGAATGGCATGATTAGAAGATAATAAAAAAATAGAATTTGAACCTGGATAAGAATTTTTATTATATAATACAAGATTGAAATTATTTCCTGGAACATTCAAGTCTAGGTAGAAAGGGTCATTCAAAGTTATAAAAGTCTACCATATGCAGCAGTTAATATTGAAGATCCCAAGATTGGAAGGATATTTAAAATGAATGTGAACAGATTGAAATCATATTTTGATAGTCAAAGACAAGTTTTTAAAGAAAATATAATGTTGGGTCACCCAGAATAAAGACTGGGAATGTCTGGCTAATGGCATTAAACCAAACACTTTGTGGGAGACTACTCATATTTATTATTGTTTATTTTTCTTTTGAGTTTTTGTTCAAAATAATTTATGTATATTTATATGTATGACTTTATATAGTCCATGTATTTGTAAAAAAATTTAGAAACATCTTTGATTACCTAATTTTATGGAAAAATTGAAAATTTATTGGATTGAAATTGAAATAGTGTTGTTTTTGGAACTGGCGCATGATGCACCATATTGACGCATGATGTGCTAAATTTCATAGAGCTAGTGCAAGATGCACTGCGGTGACGAAAATTGCTTAAAATATTTCAAAAGGCAGTTTTTGGCAGTTTCTTCTCCTTATGTCTCATAAAAACTAATACCTAAGTCTATTTTAGGAGGGAAAATGAGGGAAAAGCCATTAGATTTCAAATCCAATGGCGTCTCACTCCAATAATACTGCAAGATTTGGAATTTTTAGCTAGAGAAAGTTTCAGTTTTGATGTGCAGAAGTTGCATGATCATGTTCTAGTGAAGAAGAGGCTAATCAATGAAAGGGGTTTTGTGAATAAAGAATCCAAAACACAAAATACTTGAGTTGTAGAGATCATTGTGCAGAGGTGTTAGGAAGTGTTTTACTACACTACTTTCGCAGTTGTGGTCCCTGTGGTGAAAGAGTTTTGTGCAAATCTACATGGAATCAACCAAGGAATTATCTATGTAGGAGGTAGGTTTGTACAATTCACTCCTTTAAGAATAAATGAGATGTTTATGATTGAAAATATGCCTATCTGTCATTATGCAAATTTTACCCCTGCGAGAGAAAATATTAATGAACTCTACCGATACCTTATGAATGAAGATGCTAATTGGGAGGCCAGAGATGATGGGAATGTAACTTTTTCTTCATCATTGTTAAATCCTATTTTTAAGGCATGACACATCTTTATTACATCGAAATTACTGCTTACCATGAAGATCAGTAAGGTGACTAAGGAGAGTGTTATTTTAAATTATTGTAGTCAAACCGACAAACCTATTGGTATTGGAGAAATATTTGTGAAATTGATTTTGGGGTTTATTGTGAATGGGTTTGTAACTAGGCTTGGACATCCATCCACTATTTTCCTACTATGCAGTCAATCGCAAGTACCTTATGAAAGTTGGGAAAGTGTAGTTCTTCCTTGGAAGACGATGAATCCAGAAGTGTATTAAAGTTGTACTAGAATGGGAGATGAAAATGCTATGAATATACTTATGGATAAAAAATCTCAGAATTCATCACACATTCAACCTTACTTCAGTTCTAATGCACTTCTGTAGAGGATCAAGAAGATAAAAAAAGAGGTGCAGAATCTTATGCATGCAATAAAGAATATTTTTGAAATCTTAGACACTTGGATTGGAGACTTAAAGAACATTTTGACCATACTAGTGGTACCAAAGATGGTTTGGTACGTATGTTCAAGAAACATGCTTGGATCGGGGAGGATTCGACTGATGAGTTTCCTTACCGACCCTTCTACAAACTGTATGTGCATTACCAATCTATGGGAGATATCTGACGGGATAAGGGTGAAGAAGATATTTGAACTTAGTTTATGCACAGAACGTTTTGTTTAGTAATTTTTGTTTTAATTATTTGTTGTGTTGGATTGTATTTACTTTTATTGTTGAAGTATATCGATGTTTGGGTTTAAAATTTTGATGTTTAAATTTTAGTGTTAGGATGTTTTGGTTTATTTTAAACACTGAATTAGATATTTGTTGGCTTGATAAATGTTAGTTTGTAACAGCAAGGAATTTATATATAGAAGTCAGTTTTGCATTGTTTGTGAAAGCTGGTTGTTAGAGTAAAGTTTAATCATGCTTGTAAGGGTTCATTTCAGTTAAGTAGAGGTAGACATAAAGTGGTACGGAGCAGATTTTCACAAAAATCTAAAATTTTGAAAGATTAAGGCGTTGGCGCATGATGCGCCAAATTGGGCAAGATGCGTCGTTTTAAAGAGAGTTGGCGCATGATGTGTCAGATTTGGCGGATGATGTACCAAAGACCCAAGCATGCCTTATTACCTAAAAAAACATAAAATTGCATGGACAAGCTCCATTTTCACTACTTGGGTCCTATCCTACCTCTAAACCTTGACCTATGGCTTTACATTAAGAGTAGTAGAGAAGATTTTTTAGGCCAAAAATCATAGATTTCATCTTCTTTTAGTAAGAGCTTCTCTTTAACTTACCATGGATTTTTCTTACATTGTGGAAGATCCAAAATTTTGGATTTTTTGATGAAAAAGCTTAAACAAAACTTGTGATGAAAAGTTTCTTACCAAATAATCTTATTTTGGGAGTTATATTATTGATTTAGTAATTTATTTTAAATGTACTTGAATTTTATAGATTTTCAAATGGCTCTGCGAGTGAAAAGAGGAAGGCCGCTTGTGGATTTTGATGTACAAAGATTTATTAACTTCAAGGCCCAACATAGCTATAATACTAAAATGGAGACCGAAGATTGATCCAAGAATGGGCATTTGCAAACCCGAGTGACGAGATTAAAAGTTTTATCCTTGACAGAAACTAGGAAAGATTATGCTACTTCACTGCAGTAGCGATTTTCCCCATGATTTGGGAGTTCTATTCTAACATGAGGTTCACTCTGGGTGATCACATACTGGTAAGAGGTAAATAAGTTGAATTTACTGCTGATCAGATCAATGTTTTTTATGGGCTAAGGATAGTATATCATGATTATTATGTTGCATTCGTGATGAATGATTCATCACTGGATGAAGTGATTGCCTTTTTTTTTTAATGGAAAAGGATAATGGAAGATTAACAATAATAAAATATTTAACTTCTCCGCTTCAATATTGACTAGTCATTCAAAGGTATGGCATCACTTCAATTCTACTAAGTTATTATCAACAAATCATCTTGCCAATGTTACCAAGGGTAGAGCGGTGTTGAACTTTTGCATTCATAATATGAAAGCAATAAATGTTGGTGCACTCATAGTTCATCATGCTCAGAGTATAGCTGGTAGTTCTACAATTAGTGGTTTGGGATATCCTGCCCTAATTTTCACTTTATGTGAGCAATCAGGAGTAGAGTATCATAGAAATGAAGAAAGATTACACCCAAAAAATCCTATTAGAAAGTTTATGATTCAAGGAGGTCAAACATTTGTTGAATCTCGAGGTGGTAGAAGGGATAGACCATCTACATCAGCTTCAGGAGCATCTACTTCTCCCTCTGCATCACTTGATAATATTATGGAGAAACTCATGATTTAGCAAATGGACATAATTAATATTAAAAGTTAGATTGGAGAGATTTGAGTGAGAAATGCATATAATGATGAATATTAACAGAGGAGAGTTCAACATGATAAAGATTTTGAAAATGCTATGGTAAGACATCTTACGGGTGAGCCCACTGTGGAATTTCCTCCTTGCCCCAGTTTCACTCCGTATGCTCCTATTCATGACGAAGATGAAGAAGAAGAAGAAGATGATGATGATGATGTGGAAGGTGATGAAGAGTGATATTTTTATGAGTTTAGGTCAGTAAATTTTGATGTTTGTTTGTTATTTTTCATTAAGATGTGTTGTACTTTCATTTAAGATTGTTGTAGTAAAGAAATTTATTTTGTGTTGAGGTAGTAATTGTAGATTTTTTCTTTTCTTGCATTTTTAGCATTTGCAGTTTTTGTTTTTTTTTCAGTTTTTGTATTTCTATTTTTAATTCTCAACAAATGCTTTAGAATATATTATGTCTTATTTAATGATTTAAAGCCTATATGTATGTTTTTAAAGTTAGTACCTGCAGTATACTAGAGCCCAGTTTCATAATCAGAAAGCCTCTAAAGAGTTGTTTTTATTTTCATCATTTACTATTTTATTTCACCCAATAAATTTTGTACAAAAATATTTTAAAAATTTCTTAAAAACGTAAGTTTGGGGAGAAGAAAAATTTCTTTTAAAAAGAAGTAAACTAAATTTTATTTTTTCTTAATTAACTATATTTTTAAGATTAATTTAACATGAGCTGGGATATTGAGATTAAACTTTAAATGACTATACTTATGTTTATAAATATTATGGTAAATTTAGGTCAAATATTTTTAATAATGAAGGTCAATTATAAAGTTAAAGATATTTGGTATGATAGGATAAGATTATGTTTTTTTTAATTTAAAGTAAAGGAAATTATATTTTTGAAATGTTAAGAATTTTAGAGTTTCATGTAAGAATAACAGAATGAGACTTTATGAAAAATCATAAACCGGTATGAATTTATTAAGCGAAGAAAGGTAAGGAGCTTTAACTTTAAGAAGAGGATAGTGAAGTTCAAAACTATTAAAGGTTATCCAAACATAGTAATCCTCACTTGAAAGAGAAAAAGAAAAAGAAAAAGAAAAGGAAAGATTGAAAATATCATAAAAGGAAAAAAAAGAGAAAAAGAAAGTAAAAATAAAGTGAGGAGAAGCTTGAGGAAATGTTTAATAAAAAATTGGCTTCACTTGAATCAACTTAAGGAATAAGTTTTATTACATTTTCTAAACTTATATTGTAGTATTAGTAGTATTACTTGTTAAATTTTCATGAAGTTCCTTTTCATATNCAAAAAGAAAAATAAAAAGAAAAGGAAAGATTGAAAATATCATAAAAGAAAAAAAAAAAGAGAAAAAGAAAGTAAAAATAAAGTGAGGAGAAGCTTGAGGAAATGTTTAATCAAAAATTGGCTTCACTTGAATCAACTTAAGGAAGGAGTTTTACTACATTTTCTAAACTTATATTGTAGTATTAGTAGTATTACTTGTTAAATTTTCATGAAGTTCCTTTTCATATGAATGTTCTAAATATCTTTAATATGACAAATTGCAATTCTTCTTGAAAGAAATAGAAATTCAAAAATCTTAAAATTGATTACAAAGTACTCGTAGACTTAGAAATTGAATATAAGTTATTAAAAGTTTTTCTTAAATTTTGTTATTCTATTTATTAAACAAAAGTATAGAAGTTATAAGTTGATCTTTATCCTAAGTCATATGCTTTTATGTAATAAAAGTTTCACTTGAGGACAAGTAACATTTAAGTTAGGGAGATTTTGATACACCAAAATTTTATCTTGTTTTAAGTATATATTTTATACCTATTTTTGGAAATGTTGCACTTTAAAGAAGGGAATTTTGTTTTTTTTTTGCAGCTATATCATTTTTAGGCATTTCGAGCAAAATTAGCAAAAAGGACAAATTTTGGAGCCAAAACAATGAATTTTGAGAATCTGGTGTATGATGCGTCGTTTGGCAGAGCCTTGGTGCATGTGCACCAGATTTGGCACTAGATGCGCAAGAGATGACTTTTTTTGCTGATTAAGGTGATTTAAGATGAATTTTATGAAAATTTTCAAAGGGACAGTTGTTCTAAATACCTTTTGGAATAATTCACTGCATCTAGACACTTCGGAAGGTTCTTTTATGAAGGGATATGTCACTTGGATCAAATGACACGTCTTTTGAATTCAAATGATTTGACTTTTTGATGGAATTTTTGAAGGAATTTTGAATTTTTTTTGAAAAAAGGTAGCATAAAATAAAAGAAGGAGGCTTTAATGAGTTTGTGAGTGACAAAAAAGGGGGTGCGTTAAAGTCAAGAAGAAGAGATACAAAAAGAAAGTCAGGAGCTTGGAGATTTTATTCTATGGTTGTAAGAGGAGACGGAAGGTGAGAGATTTCTTCTTTATTACACTTCTAAGAGATAATTGAGAGTGCTTTTAAAGAGATAAAGACTTGAAAATAACTTTTAGAGATTTTCTTGGGAACAATTATAAGATAAGTTGCATCTTTTATTTCCTTTGTTTTGTAAACTTGTTTTATATATGAAATCCATTTTTTGACGTATCCTTCTAATGAATTCAATGTAGTCTTCTTTATCCTTATCCCTACTTTGAAATCTGGTTTTCTGAAGAAGTAATTTTGTTTTCTATGGTTTTAAATGTTAAAAATTTGTGATGATTTGAATCTGATCTCCACTTACATTTTGATTTGCTCAATTGAAATATTAAAATGTATTAAGAAACATATGTTCTAGAAGGGCTATGATTTCTACAACATAGAGAGAATTACCTTTGATTTCATGGAAGAGTATGTCATCCATAGAGTTAGGTTCAAATAAATAAGGAAATATACTTCATTGGATGCAGAATTGGAGTTTTTAAGGTGGCATATTAAAATCCTCAATTTGGTCCAATTGATTGGAAACTAATGCGAGATTGTTAGCTCTCAGAGGAGGGAATAGTGGGAGCTCTAGATTGGCAGCTAGTATCCTCCCAGCCTAACCACAGAATTAGGGACCAAACTCTGAATTAGTTAATGTTCTTTATAGCACTCGGAAGAGGGTAAGGAATATGA